>JASAMV010000582.1:0-18478 GCA_030248065.1 Rhynchonema sp. JSB1_4
TAGCGCGGGAAAAAGAAAACGACTTCGTCTTATTCGCGCATGCTGATCATTTAGGTACGGTTTTCGTTTTTGTTCTCAGAAAAACGTCTTCGTGATAGTGGAACGACGATTTATCGCGCGCAAGTGTATAGCACCGAAGTGTGTAATTAGACGCTGAATTATTCAATCAAATTAAAGTGCTGTCTAATTCAACAAAAGTGATTCGCACTGTAAAAACAATGGTGATCTGGCAGGCCATCCATTCGGCTGTAGCCACATCAATGTGTGAAAACCCAGTACGTGTAGTGCCAACAGTTTTCTTCCAAATTTCTTCAAACTTATAATACATATGCAAATCGCGTGAGAAATTGATACAAGGCGTGTGCGTGTACGTATAGTATACCTATATGTACTATGCAATATAGAACACTCAGCGAATGTGAACGGAATCGGAAACCGATCACTGCACACCCGCGATACCTCGTCGTTATGGTAAGCTCGACGCGGGCCCATATCGGAACTTTTGCCCGCGAGAAGTCGATAACGTGAATTCAATCGATTTTTTGAGGTTCGCGGATGTGCGTGATTGGTGCGGCGCGCTTTCCTGTGGTATACATGCACCCACATGTATTATGTGTATTTTGACCGAACGCGTTTTCATTTATACTCACAGCGTGTGTGTGCTCGCGCTCAAAACGAGGCATCGGTTGGTTTTGGACGCGGGCAGGAATAAAAAACTTGAGAGAAAAAAACTTGAAATCCCATTATTGAAACCGCTCGTCTACAATCGCACACCAAACGTACAATAAAGAGATTGAGATTGAGGTAAACATTATTATTCCATATGACACCTGCCTACGTTCTGCGCGCGGCGGCGTTTTTTTCGCGGGGCCCAATTTTGGCGTTCCCTCCCACAACCAAGAATAGGCCAGTGGGAGTCAGAAAGTTGAGGCAGACAAATTCTGAAAATGATTATTTGTGTTGCTGAATTCAGAACTGGCCGTGGTCAGCAATTTCGACCTCCTTTTATCGAACTGAACCTGTACATACATTATGGTTTTTCTGTGCGTTGATGAGCATGTATACATTTTGACGTAATTAATGTTCTTGTGAAAAAAGGTTGGGAAATTGCATACAACGTGCCGCACTATTCCGACAAACTATACAGATCACTGTTGCCAGTGTTTGGGTCAATTTAAAATCTGTCTTGACTCCAAACGGATATGCAATCATTCAGAATGAAAAATCACACCAGCGAGACCAAGTGAAATACAAAAACAAGATAAATAGCTGCAATTTCAAATCTGGGTTGAATCTCGACCAACACTCAGGGAAAAAAATGAAAACATAATCAAAAGGCGGTAAACCCAGCGCATACTGTGCACGAACCGAGGCATTAGAGCCACGACAGGGACCCTTGGGTGGGTGGGGTCTGAGGCCGGGGTGTCAGGGAGGGAGGGGGGAGCAACGAAAAAAAATAAATGATGACATGGGTACATGTGCGCGGCGGCATGAGTGTAGACAAGTTGATTTTGAGAAAATGACGCGATAAGAGAGCAGAGAAAGAAAAAGAAGGGCCAGAAAGAGAGAGAGATGAAGAAGGGTCCAGACAGCAGGATATATAATGAGATATTGGGAGTTTGTGAGCTCCACCACCAGTTGCGCGTCTTTCTGTGTATTGACTGACACCAAGTAGGTATACACCACGCATGTGTGTGTGTGTGTGTTGACGTGTTTTATATATTTGTTATACGTGTTGTGTGTGTGTGTTGTATTTGTATCAAGTTTAGGACGCGACGACCTACATTACACAATATTTTGAATATATTGGGATGTTGCGCGCGCATGCACAACGCATCTCAGGTGAGGACTGAATTTTCGTTTATTGTCTGGAAGAATGTCAAAGTTGTGGCATTTAGAAAGTGTCCTCGCTCTCTCTCCCATTCCTCAAACCACACCACTGATAGCACTTCGGTTGGCGGTATCAACAGTTATGCAGAGCAATTCGCTTTATCCTCATTTAAGGTGAAAAAAACAACGATTTTCGTCTCAGATCTTATCAACAACAACAACAATGCAAGACACACACGCACACACACACACACACAGGGAGAAAGAGAGCATTTGATGCGTGTTTAACTGTGTCGACGTTGCTGGGTACTCCACTCCTCCGCACCAGCAGAAGATGTGCGCGAAGAACCAAACAACGATATTACACAGGCGCATGCAGTGGGTCAGTCATGTCAGCGGGCGCTATACCGTAACACAGGCAGCAGCGCCCAGCGTGGTACAAAACTTTCAATGCCTGGGCCTGTCTGGCGCCCGGGGGTAGGGCCCCACAGCAGGCAATGAACGCACGCATATGGGACAGAATTTTATGGAATTTAAAACAAGTATCGACTTTCGACAACATGAATTTTGTCGCATAGACAGACAATTTCATTGACGAAAATCTCGATTTTTAATCCAGTAGTATCCTATTGGTTGTCGTCGCTTGATGTTGTTGCGTGATACGTACACACGCATTCGTTTATAGTGCCTGACTGTGTGACAACTTGTTCACAAACTCGCAGCACAGGCTCTTCAGTCGACACTTAGCACACGGTGGAAACAAGTATATCTGGACGAATACTGCATTAAAACACACAATGGAAATTCAGGCAGTTTTGCGAAATCATTACTAGTTAACTTAAATCCTAACGAAATGTTGGGCCATCCCAACGGACTATATCTCAAATTAGGATCATCAGTATAATCACGTGATATGTACCGTCTTAATTCGTACGCACTGCACACCACACAGACAGGCAGCCAGGCATAAAACAATACGCCGGTGCACGGGAGAGGTCACCGTTGCACCCACCCGTACCTGTAATGCGCAACTTATGAACGCGAGCGCGCGCAATATTCAATAACTGAAAACTGGCCTAATCCAGCTGGTCTCTCTCTCGCGCACGACACCGAAAGACGAGGCCGTATGAGACTTTGGTACAAGTAGTTGAATTAAAAACTACGTCATGCGACGGTGTTGCGACGCCTCGGTTCCCATGATCACCCCAACTACTTTTAACAAAGGTACCCCAACAATTTCGCGACTACTACAAATCCTACGGGCATTTGCATATATTATGTTCGCACGCGCCGGATTTTCACGCGGGGGAAGTTATAGGCCCCGTGCGCAATTCTGATCCCATAAATCCGTTGATCCAAGGGCTCTCATGTGACAGTAAACAACGCCGGGAATAAATTGTCTCTTTTATTACACGTCATAACGGTTGACCATTGCGGACCCATGTTATTCCCTGAGAGATCAAGGGAACTCCGAGTGGAACCAAGTTGAAATTGAGGGATATACTGTTAAATGACTTGGGTTTCCTTGGGGGCAGCAAAGGAGCAAACACAGGAACTTTGAGGGCATCCCCATGTCGCTGCATCGGCCCCGCATGTCGTTACACCAGACACGGAAGTTTCAAGTCGAGAATCATCAGATTGCATGGTATGCAGTGGCGGATCCAGCTTTTGGCCCACGGCGGGTCATTTTCATTTTTATCCAGTGCTTGTTCCATTTTCGAATAGTCATTTTTATCTAGTGCTTGTTCAGCATTTGGCGTTTTTTACACCAAATGTTACGTAAAATCTGACAGGCGCGCGAAATTTTGGCATTTTTCGTGCGCTCGAGAGCCAAATTTCATTGAAAATGGGTGTAGGTATCTGCGCGCTTCGCGATTTTTGGACCTTTAAAGTGTATCAGAGGGAAAATCCTGCGATTTAGGGGGTCCTTTTTGTCCTTCTTCCTTCCGAAGCGGTGCCTCCCTTTTGGGGGCCAAATCGACTAAAGACCCCCTGGATCCGAACTTAATGGTACGGTAATTCTCCAAATTATAAATAACAAATGACACGAGAGCGCATCGCAACGCCAATGTCATCGTTAAAACACAAACCATAACCGAAAACTATACATACAACAGGCACACACAATCCTGTGTGAAAACTAACAATCCCCTTCTCTCAATGACACATCTGCCTTACCGTAACCCACAGGCACGCGACCATACTACAAGATTGATAACGGATTTTTTAGGCCGGCCGGTTTACGTTGGTTATACGTGCGTATAGGTAATCACAATGTCATGTGTCTTGTTTGTGACACGATTTTTCTCGCGCGTGGCGCGCAATGGCAGTTTTCGCGTGTTTACTACCATCACAAATGCATAACCCGTGTGTACGGAATGAGTTTTTGGGCTGTCGTTATCATTGTCTTCGCGAGTTAATTACCATTTTAAGTCCACACCGCTGGCCGCCCCGTTAAGGTGACAGTTATACTTCTTTAAAATGCCATGTTGTCATCTGTAGTTCTTATTATGTAATAAGGTATACACATGGGGTATTGGTGTACAGACATAAACAACAAGAATATTTTGACAGCGCATCAGGAATATCGGGGACAATGTGTATTTTGATTAAAAAAGTGACAATTTCATTCAGTCAGCATACAAAGTGGGGTTAAAGTTTTCGGATGGGATCTTATACAGTGCATGATTTATCGAATCGCGATTTCAGATGTTTTAAAGTTTTTATGTTCTCGATATTTTATGTCGGTACAATACAAAAGTGTTAACCACGATGCCCAATCGAGGTTGAGTTGCTTGTGCGATTTTTTCCGAGAAACAGTTTGCGCCTTTTTGTTTAATTACAACAACATTGTATGAACCGACATTACAACATTCAACCACCCGTAGCGGGCCGTTATGATTCAGCAATTGCCGCGTTATTAACATGGCACAACCATGAACTGTAGAGTAGTCGCAGTTTCAATCAGACTTAAACAACATCGTTCTGGATGTGGGATGAACTGTAAGGTAATAGGATTCGACAATCGTATAAAAACGGTCCGGGCGGGCTTGGGTCAAATGGAGAAATTGGGCAAAATTTAGAAAAGTTCTTATTCTTAAAAGGGTCTTATTCTGATTGCGGGATTGACTTAATTGACGAAGAGAGTGCGTGCGTGCTTCACTGCACAGTTCACTGGAAGAAGACCAGGTGACACTCGCAACATAGACAGGATAAATAAAAAAATGCAACATAATAAATTTGATTTCATGTCATTTGGGATCTTATGTCATGAACAATTCTGCGCTCCATTGTGATTAACTTAGACTATAAAAATGTTTACAACACCACGCCGTTAGAGTGCTTTTTTAACACGTATCCCTAAATTGGTACCCATGCGGGAGGTTAATCTCTGGTCATTAATTTCGTCGAAAAAATATTAGACATGTCGAAATGTCAGACAACACGCAATAAATGTGAAGACCGACCCGACCACTCGTTCTATTCGAGATAAAGTATGGTACACTTATTGAAAAACAGCAAATGAAACAATTCCCCGAAAACTGAATGGAAAAGAAATTGCTGAGCGGCAAAAAAGAGAGTGGACGTATAGAGATCTGATTGAAAAAAATTAGAAGGGACAGGGGTGTACCTACCACGGTTCGGGGACATCATCACGCGTTTTGACTTGGTCGAGCGTATTTTCACTATAGCTAAGGTTTAGGCTTAGGCTTTTGTTTGTGCTCACGCTTAGGCCTACGCTTCAGCTTAGGCTTAGGCCTTGGATGCCAGCTTTCCCTAACAGCCAGATATGTTGTCATTCACATAACGCGCGACCAAATGATAAAGAGCGACGATGTCTCATAACAGTCACCACCAAACAACTTCCCACCTCAATGTTTGCTGTAACGTCAGCGTGGGGAAATAAAAGAAGAATGCATTACGAGCCCTTAAACCACTTTCAGTATCGGAAGAGATTGTATTTGCTACGAATACATTTTAGCGCTTGACTGCATGCTGAAGTGTGCCATTTGTGTGAATAATCTTGAATTGATAGTATAGCACCACTGGTCATCATGGGGATACGGGACACGCACCACGTGAAAAAGCTGCAAAGAAAGCGCGCTTGATTTACGGCATTTGTTCACGCGCGAGCGCCGATCACAAATCTCCAATGACATTTTTTTACAGGAATCATGTAAGCAAAAAGAACAACAAACGAGGAAAACCAGTTGCAGCGTACGGCAAGGAGACTCGTAGCCTGATTTGATTCATCCAGGTAGCAATGTTCCAGCACACCAGTTCTACAAAAAGCCAAAAAAACACGAATTTATTCGCGCTTTAACTGGCTCATAAATCTGCTGCAATTTGAAAAAACGTGCGAACAGGCGTAATCTGAGCGTGTTTTTAACGTTAGTTGGTTATTTGGCTGCTTGTAATGGTGCGGCCCGTCACGGTCATAAAAATGGAATGCATGCATGCGACCGGCAAAAGCGCAAAACGAGTTGAAAAAAGCGATATAGATTCCGGTGGTCGTTTAGATAATACGCGGATACTGTTGAAAGCACCCCATTGGCCGCGCGAGGCACAAAGCAGCGATGGGATATTTCTGAATATTCAGAGTTCATCTCTTCTGCCTGAGGCTTCAAGGAAACTTTGCAGAATTTTCACTGCATATTTGACTGTCGAAGCGAATTGTAATTCGTAAATGAAAAAACGGACTTACACGTGTCAACAAAACGAAGATTTCCTTGAAAAATCAGGCAGCCCCCATGACTATGAATATTTGTGCGGCATATGAATTCAATTTGCCGACAGTCATAAACGAACCAATTGTGGAAGCTACACACACACACACACGCGAATAAACGGATTAATGCAACAAATGACAACGTGTTATTTGAAATGTGTAAGTGTAATATCGTGTAACAAAATGAGCGATTTTTCGCGCTTCTTTGTGTGTTTGCGCATGTAACTATGTACATTGTTTCATGTTTCATCTCACCGCCGCATTACCGCAGGTTTTTAGATTTAAGCCCATTTTTCGAAAAATTTTTAAGCAAGCGTGTTTTGTCAATTTATAAGAAGTCGGTGTAGATGTACACACTGTGTAAAAAAGTGAGGTGTGAAACGCATTAAAGTTCTTTCTTGCAAACATTCCTGAAGTGATCCGTCCACAAAGATTAGCGACTTTGCACATAATTGTTCCGCGCCTTTTCATTGTTCTTTCACATGTACTTAGCGCCTTGTTTACCTCCAGACTCGTAAAATTTGCAACGAACCCATGGTCATAAGCAAACACCAAAGAACCAAAAAAATAAAAAATACAAAAATGTCTTTCTATATCTTTCCTTGTTGCACGCGTTTTCCTCAACTTCCACGGAAAAACTTTATTTATCCGTTGTTTTTCTTAGGACACGCTAGGTATGTATTTGTCGCTTGTCTGAAAAAAAAAACATTAAAGCGAAGGTATAATGTATAAAGTGACGCGCTGATTTATTCTGACGCTTCGATGGCGCTGAAACACGTGCTACAAGTATCTTTACACAATAAAATAGATAGAACAAAGGCGACAGATATACGCATACCGTTTCACCGTTCGGGAAATCCAAAGTTGACAAAAACTGACTGAAGCTTTGCGAATTGTGTTGTGTACTACGTGAAAAAGTGTGTGACTTGACAACCTTCACTACGTTTGCTTTATCGCTAGCGCTCATGGAAGAAAACATAGTCGTTTCACTGAAAACGTTTTCAAGAATTCGTGTTATTTCAACGTCAAGTTTTTCTTCAAAATGACGGTTGCTGTTTCGTGTTTTATGGTTGTTATGCTGGCACAATAGCAATGCAACCGGCAGCAATCCATTTCGATATGTTGACAAACCATACGCTGCACCAGGTCATCGCCAGTAGGGTGTCGGGCAAAAAAAAGTGTGGAAATTCTGTCCATGACGGATCAGTTACGCTTCAAAAGAGTTAGGTATCACCAACTTTTCGAAGTGAAACAGCTTCACCGTAGCTATGTAAATCACGAACACATTTCACAACATCATCGATCCGTCGCGGCGCCGATAACGCCTTGTTTTCGCAAGAGTATGTGTCTTCTGAAAAAAAGCGATTTATGCGCGCAAATTGTCCTGAATTGGGAATTGTGTCCTGAAGTGAATTATTGCTGATAATTTCGCTTGACAGAGATGAATGGTCAATCGTGTAATTTTTGATGAGATTAACCCAAACACATGCAAGATCGGTATAGTTTTGAATTCCATTTGAATTCCTAAACGAGCGGTTTGGCGAAATTTGTTTTTCATTTAACGCCGTAACATCCCAAAGACACGCACAAAGGTCAAAGTTTGAGTGATGTAAGAACAAATGAATTTTTTATTCTGATTTTGTTATCAGATTTGTATCAGAGCGCAATCATAAGATCGAAAATTTACTGCCATTTGAATGCAGCAAGGCATTGATTAGTGTCGTGATATAGATATACACTGTATATTGTGTACCACAGCGAGATGTCAAACCGGAATGAGAGATATAAGGGACCTCCTTAATACGAAAACAGATCCTATATGAAAGAGAATGTCACAACGACCAGCATGAATACGCTTGCACTTGTGGCAACAAAATTGCACTTGGCTAGCCCTTTGGTGGTCGGGACTGGCTTGCATGCTTCGTGCGTCATGCAACGAAGCAGATGCACAGCATACGAAAATGTTCCACAATGCACACATTCGTGGCACCGGGCACCAAGTACTCGAACCACCACCAGTCGGTGTGCTCCTGAATGTACGAAATGACACGCGCACCCTGATTCGACAAGGAGTCACCCTCGACCGCATCGTTGATGTCCTGCCACACGGAAGCGCGCTGGCCGAGAGAGGCGAGTGCTTCGTTGGTATACATCGTTCTCTCACGCAACACGAAACAAATTCTCGCGCGCTGATTGGCTGACGCGCGCCTGAGAGCCAAATCAGCGCGGCAAAATTTGGTTCGTGTTTCGTGAGAGAACGAAGTACAGTTAGGCCTTTATTCCTACGACAATGCCTGCCAACTCAAAACCCAACAATCCGACCATCTGATTCCCCCAAAGGGAATGCAGGCCTTGTTTGGTTTTGAGGCATCTTTTCACGATCGCAGTCATGGACTTATGTACATATTATAGATGCTCACTGACGAACAAACTCTTTCGCGGTCCATCAACGACAGCAGCAGCAACTCTTCGTACAAACACACTCTCACGCTTCGTTGGCTCAAGTGTTTGTTGTTGGCACATGCGCTTTTGTTGTTTATTGTTTGTTTGTGCGATCGTTTCATCACATTCTTTGGTACTTGACAGCCCAGGCGTAAAAGCAGTGCGGAAAAGAGAAACGCAACGACACGACTTTGGGTTGGGCTATTATTGGCTTTACTTGCCCCGATTGTCTGCCAATTTGTGTAGCTCACTCAAGAAAGCGGCAGTTTTCATTTCTTTTTGGAAAGCTTCTTTCATGCGCGTTCTTTTTTCTGAAATGTTACGCGTCCCGTTAGTGCAGGGCAATTGTGTAGTGTATCGTTCGTTTAGCCACAAACCGTTTCCGACATGAGTAACGCAGACTCCGAGAGTACATTGTTTTAAATTTAATTGTTACGCGCAAGTTGGAAAAAATAAAAAAGTCGTGAAACAATAAAAAGTAAACTTACTTAAGAGGCACTGTCACTTTTACTTGCATGTCATAACTAATGCTGTGGTTCGATCTACTGGCTTACAGTAAGTATTGTCGTAAATTCAAATCACCAACTCTTGTCGTGTCAACTCCCATGTAAAATTTCTCGCACTCATCTAGGGCTGCTTAAGTTGACGACTGACCACTTGAGTTGACGACTGCATGGAATCTTTGGACGATTCTTCGCATTATAAATGCACAATCTGTGGACATATGCCGCTTGTCTGATGTTTCAACGCCACCCTCTAGAACGTGGTTGCGTTGCGCCCATTCAATTCCGTTCTTTCCACTTTTTTGCTCAAAGTTGTGCCACCAAGCATTAGAAACATGGACTTGAAACATCAGGCAATTTGGTGTCTGGATGCGTTTCGGGCATTTATTATGCGCAGAATCGTCCAGAGATTCGATTGCGCTATAAATCAACAAACTCCAACCACCGTGGGCAGTGACATGCAAATAAAAGTGATTTTAGTGCTTTTGAGACACACTATACATTGGTGTTCAGTTCCAATTCCAGACCCAAACGTCTGTCAGACACACACCTGCGCCCACCAAAACCATGCCTGGACAGCTGCCATTCCCACCAAGTGCCCCATGTCGCAGCAGTAAGACCACAATGATCCCAATTGAGCCCCCCGCTCATTCAATTGGAAATGCGCGCAATCGACAAATAAACATTATCGGAATTGGCATCAGCGAACAACAACTACGATCGTTAAGAGATACGCACGAACTGCGTCACAAATCCTTCTGTCTATTTCTGCTGTGTTGCTGTAATTGCGACGCTATCGGTGTGATTGCCTGTCTGTTCACAACGTTTCTGGTGGCCATCATGTTTTTCATGCTCTACTTTCAGATGAATGTTGTTGAGTAAAATATTTGTGTGCTTTGTGTGGGCATACTAACTATAACTATGGTACCGTACTTACCGCTGATAAAAAAATCGTGTGTTCTTAACTCGGGGCAATTTTGCTCGGTGGCGCAGGGTGTACTGTAGGAATTGGTGTCGGTCATGTGGACGAACGCTGACCAAAAAACACAACATCAACAATTCAAATTTTCCCTCCCAGAAATTAGCTTCTTTGGGACATGGTGCTCAAAAACCACGCCTCACCCATGTGCGCACATTCGTGTATATAGCTGCTAGGCTTGTGCTGCAGATGCCCTTAGTCATATACCTTGGACTAGGTGCCTGTATGTGTGCACTTCCTTGATGTCTGGTCACGAGCTGGCATCACTGGGTCCAAGCGTGGGAGCGCGCTGGTGCAGCGTTGTATTGTAGCTCGTTGGTGACTGATATTCACGGCGATCGGAAATCTGAGAACTGGGCCAGTTATGTTAATGACATCGAGCTGCTGTATTGCTGTGTATCTATTGTATACCGTCGATTGACTATCACTGTTTCAACCAATAATTGTTACCGACGGCAGCAATGTTCTTCTGTGACGTCTCAACGCTTTTAGGGATAGAGCGAGATATTTAGCCTCAATCGCGTTGTGGCCCTCAAAGAACGTGTATCAACTACCTATCAACGTCAATGAATTCAATGCCTAAACGATTGAAAACAAAATATCCCTAAGCCTTAGCCATTGCAACAAAGCCCTACCCTGCTCTTCTGTCTCTGCTCTTTTTTCTTGCACAAAGCGGTTTTGCGCAGGCTGGCTTTTCTCAATTGCCCGGCCACCCTTATACGAATACCTGCAGTTAGGTTGCGACACACAAAAGTTACACGCGTGCCCACACAAACCCTGAACACCATTTTAACCATGTTGGCAAGAAATACATGAAAACTAGTAATTTTGCACAGATAGCGCACTGCAAATGCACTGATAAACAGGCACATCCCCACCACGTTGAATAAACATATAAAGCCTTCTCTCCATCTTTTAGCATCAGCATATTTTATTTTATGTATTATTGCAAACCAACTGCTCACCACAATATCAAAAAAGCATATCTATATTTTTGTACGGTTCTGCCTGAAACCAGGACTGCCTGGATGTAGGCAGGCGCGTTGCGACTGTATCTCATGTCATGTCCATAATGCTTTCACCACCGCTCACGTGCATACACACACGAATGTTCTTCCATATCCTTCCTGTTCTATTGTAAGGTAGTCACGTTTTGACCATGTCATCGGCGAGTTGCACGATTGTTCGCGCACCATCGTTATGCAGCCCTAGAACAGTCAATATAATTTTCTTTTCTTTTCTTTCACGTGCTTTGTATGTGCTCCGTGTGCATTTGACTATTAATTTCGGCTCTTCTTTTCTTTAGAAGTTTTTAAACAGGCGTCTGCACAATTTTTGTCGTTTTAAACAGGCGTGACCTTGTCATGTTAGTGCTGATCCTGTGTAAATCAATAAATCGACATTATCCATCATCAGGTTATGGCGACCAATGACCAGCGGGTCTCTGTGATCACCGGCGGCGCTCGCGGGATCGGTGCAGGTTTAGATAAGGCACCACTAATGTTACATCTACATTATCCATGAAAATACACTGCTGTGACAAAAAAAATGGAAAAGTTGAACAAAGAAGCACTGCTCAAATAAATCTATTTTAAGGCGCGGCGCGCGTGCTGCACGACCACGGTTGGTACACGATTGTGATTGACAAACTGAGCGAGCCGTACGACGACGTACGATCATCGATCGATGAATATCATCAAGTGGAGCTCACCGACTCCAAACAGCTACTCAATTTCACTGAGACGCTCAAAGGTCGAAAGGTGAGTCAACACCAACGTACATATATACGAATGACGGCCTATGGTGCACTACACCCGGCTCCCGTTATTGTGCCCGAAGCAGGAAATAGTGCGGAACACCTTCTTGGTACGGACAAAAGAGCGGGTACTGAAGGCACGTACATATCGTATTTACCTTGGACACCAGGCTCAGGCATTGGTTTCGGGTTAGGCTTAGGTGTACACCGTCCCCAGCAAATATGTATTCAGGGCTGCTGTTTTTTTTGAAAACCTGAAGCGCCAAGCCGTCTGCAGAATTAAAAAAAACCCGCCAGCTGGGGAAAACCACAGCGCACCATTCAGGTTGACAGACTGAGGTCCTGCCTGACACACACAAAAACAAAATCTTCATAAAATCATAAGATCGATGCCTTGGTCAACAACGCCGGCTGGAACAAGGGCAGTGAAACATCGATTGATAAGATGACAATGGATGACTACGACTACATCATGAACCTCAACACCCGAGTGCCTTGGATGCTCATCAAAGCGCTCAGGTGTCTGCAATTTTTCTTACAAAAAGTGGATTGTAGTTGCAAGGTTTTGTCGATAATTTGAAAAAAGTCATCTCTAGCTCTTCAGACCAAATCTGATAGCGTGCGAGGGCGCTGTGGTGAATGTGAGCTCGGTGCATGCGGAGCGTACCACATCGAATAACAGTGTTTATGCAATGAGCAAAGGTTATTGATGTTGGAATACTGAGTGAAGCCAAGGGTATGACCGACGATGACCGGGTGGACCGCGCTCGTCAGTGAAACTGAAAACACAGTGCCGAAACGGGCAGCCAAAATGAACATAATTCACATTCTCGCTCAACCCCTGGCTGCTAGCCTACCAGTAGGTGCAAACGAGAAGATGGAAGCCGAAACATCAGTATGGGATGCACGTTGCTGGTCATGCTTGTTCGATCGTGGGGCTTGACCTGGTTTTAGGATAAAAATATTTTGACACACCCATTCGTGAAACCTCAGCCAGCCGTGTCCATGCATAACACGCACGTGTGCTTGCTACGGTATACACCCAGTGCACACAACCATATGGCTGGCTGCTGTTTCATATGTTGTGTATAATGCGCCAGAACGTGTATTGAAGTCAAGGTCAAACCCAGACGCGCTTGTCAGCATAAAGTGCATAACTATGCCATTCAAAACGCTCCGATTCTGCAGGTGCCATCAACTCAATGACACGTGCGTTGGCCATCGAATTGGGCGCTAGTGGCGTGCGTGTGAATGCGGTCATGCCCGGACTTGTGGACACACCATTGAATGCAAAATTGTTGGAGGGCGACAAGGTGCGTGCGTGTGTGCTCGCAGCATAAAAACGTGGATGGGGCTAATGTTAAAATTCGGATCGGACGTGCCTTGGTGATGTGACTGCAGTGTAATTGAAGAAACTTGCGATTAACAGATACAACCAGCGTTATACTAGCTGTTCGAAGTTTCGAAATCACGTGACCCAAGGCCCATGCAGCAGACACGACCACGAAGTTTGGTGGTGATCCTGATGTTTCACTTAAAAAAACAACTAAAAAATGCTACAGTAGCTGCTCGCAGAATATGATTGCACCCATTTTGCCACATTGTCGAGTTTCATCTCAAACTTACCACAAACACACCGAACGCCAACGTTTTCAGTCACTGCACACCTTTTGGTCGAACGCGTGCGCACTAAAACGGAGTGGCCAAGAGAACGAAATCGGGCATCTGATACATTTCCTATGCGACAAAACTCAATCAAGCTTCATAACCGGACAAGCCTTTGCTGCTGATGGAGGACTGTTGTGTAAATTGACGCACATTGACTGACTATTTGGTTGCAGAACCGTGAATAATAATTATTATTGTTGTATTAGCAGCAGAATACGACTGGGCTCCATAAAAGAAATTTATTCGTGTAGACGTCAACCTTGACATGGGTCACCAACGTCAGTTATCACAGAAACACTTTCGTTATGCACATAAAACTATGCCAAGCCAATAAATACAACACTTTCAGCAAAACATTACAAAAATAAATACAACAATAATTGAATGACACCTCTTCTTGAGTACCAACCAAAAACACGAGGACTATTGTAAATGCAATATTGATCACAGCAAAGACAATTATCATACAATTTGACACCAACTAACCATTTCAACAGTAAATATACATTTTGTGCTGAACAACAGCTTCATGAGGATCCAAGTAGGGATCGGCGTCGGTGTCGGACAAAAGGGCGGGAAGGGACCGACAACACCAAGACGGCGGTCGGGGATCCAAGAGGGAAGGCGCCGGAAAAAAGCGACGCCACCCCGCCATCTTTTTGAAATTATCTAGATGATTATTATGCGACGACAGGGGGACAAGGGAGCTCAACATACAATGATCATGATTGGATGATATGAAACCAATCACGGAGAGGTCACCAAAAAATAAATTACGCGGTATCAAACTAGGCGGTGTCAGATCTCCGTCAAGATCAGCGGAGACCTCATAGCCAGCTGGATAGCACTGCACAAGGTGTGTGATACAAAGCATTTTGAAGACAAAACAACTCAATGTTGTGATCACAACTCATTCCCAGACAGAAACTCCAGTTCTGCGACGGGCAAACTTGAACGATCAGTCACTGTACGGTTCGTTGATAGCGTCTGGTAGTGGACACTATCGTGCCGTTCATACCACCATAAAGACTACTGGCAGCCCTCAATATCAGACGACCGAAACGTCGAAACGGGCATGCAATGGCACTTGTGAGCAAATAGAGACCATCCACACACGAGCAATATGCTCGACCTCCATTCACGTACAGCACGTATGTATAGGCGTCTTTGTAGACCTCGTCGATGCAGTAGTAATCTCTGGAAGAGGTTCTTCAGGTTAAGAGTTTACGGGATTTGGTGCTTCGCGTAAATTCGTCCATCCACAAGCCGAGTTGTGGCTTCCGTCACACGTGGCAAAGGTTTAGTTCGGCTGTGTCAAATGTTTCAGCCAACTCAGCACGTGGAATTTTCACGTATTGCAAAAGCTACAACAAGGTTCAAGCATTTTTCTGCTGGTCCAGAGCTCGTGTTCGAACAGATTAACTTTACATGTATAGTCCGTCCAACAGCTCATGTCACTTTGTGTTGCTGCTGGCTGGCTTATTCCAGGTTCCTTGTTGACGTGACGACTATAATCTAACTTCATTGAAGAGGTCGAAAACCAGGTTATTCATATGAACTAGACAAAACATTTTTCGGCCCAGTGTTTTGTCGTCCTATTTTATACAACCCCTTGCTACACACTCATGCAACTCTATTCAGTCAACGCCTAATGCTGGCTTCTTTGTATTGGCTACTCTACTCCCTGTCGCTCTCTTTATATTCGCCGCCTTCAGCTTCTTGCTAACAAGTCTAACGTACTGATTTGCGAAATGCAGCGACACTCGGCTGGCTGCGCCTGCTGCGTGGGCTTTACGGATCAGGCAACGTGTTTGAAAAGTTCGCCAAAAGTATTGTCAGAGTATATCGCCAAAAGTCGACTTACGGCCTCTGATTTGCGCACAGCTCAAACTATAGAAACTCAAATAAAAAACGCGATATCAATAACCGACTTTAATCTGGCATGTTTGGCAAAATATCGTTGCTGATAAAATCGTATAGCGTCGTAGTTCGAGTGCAACACGTGCAGATAGATGGCCTTGACATCGGACGCGTCTGTGCATAAAAAGAATATCACAAATTATACTGGCGTAAATAAAGTACCGTTCTTTATTTTTTTGGAAAAAATGTCTTTTTCAAATACTTTTCCGGCACAACGTTTGTGTGTGTCTGGGCACATGACACAGCAGTAGACCGCACTCAGACTCAGACAAACGCGAAAAGCGAAAAGTTCAGCAAAACAGCCACTCCTTAAACCGGGCATCCGGATATCGCATGCTCTCAGAATCCGGCCTTTCGCAATAAAATGTGACTATGTACGATGAGTGATCACAAAAACATCGTTCAAACAAAATGGAATGCGTTTAAATTGTGAGAATTAATTTTTAGAAATTTGCTTTCGGGAACAAACTCGAGCTTGTGCCGACTTACGCTCCCCCTTTTGATCAGGCAACGGCAGAACATTTCATCAGGAATTCCAACCGGCTCGTCAATCAACAGCCACGTGTCAACTGTTACACAAAGGTTTCATCTGTCCGCGAGCTGGTTCTTGTCTCAGTCTCACTGCCTTTCCTGATCAAAAGGGTGAGCTTAATTCGGTACAAGCTCGCGTTTGTTCCTGAAAGCAACTTTTCAAAGATAAATTCTGACAGTTTTAACGTGGTTTATCTCGTTTGATCGTTGTTTTTGTGACCGTTGGACATAGACAGTCTAACTGCGTAGTAAAAAAGCAAGCATGAGATATACGGTTTCCCGCTTTAACCACGAGCCTAAACCACAGTGATGCTCAAACAAAATGTTTCAGAGGCTGTTTGGCGTGCGCTGTGGATGATGACCACGCTGAAAAACTTTTTGCTTTTCGCTTTTCGAGTTTGTCTGAGGGCGGCCGTAGGGTTACACCATTCGGACCAGTGGTGTCGTGGGGGGGGGGGTTTTCACCCCCCCCCCTCTGTTATGGGTTATGGGAAATCGGCCGGGGGTATGGGGTATGGGAAATTTTTCACAAAACAAGCACCCCTAAGAAATGACTTTTTGACCCCAGAAGTACCAAAATTGGCCATTTTTCGTCCAAAAATGTCAAAAATCGCTTACTACCCAAGAAAACTCTGTTTTAAGCACTTTTTAGACCAATTTTGGCTCTTTTAGAAGATTTTTGGGGTCATTTTTTTCGAAAACCCCCCCCCCTCGGATATGGGAAATTTTTGAGTTTTTGGCAAAACCCCCCCCCCTGGTATCTCGGGAAATTTTTGATTTTTGGGGGTATGTCAATGGGAACTTTCCGAAAATTGGGCTGGGTATGGGAAAATTTCGATTTCTCAACGACACCACTGATTCGGACATCGAGCCCAAAACTGACCCGAACAGAAAACTCATCAGTTTTGCATTGTATTATTAGAAAAATAAAAAAAACAACAAAGAACCCCCTTCAAGAACATGGAAAAGTATTTAGATCTTAGATAAAAATACCTCCGCGAAAAAGGTTTTTCGTGGCAAGCAAGGGCGGATCCCGGCGGGGGCCACAGCGGTTAAAAAATAAGAAAAACATGGCTAAAATCCATATAACCTGTCACCATTCGCAACCGTACCTGTATATCCGCCAGTGACGTAACTGAGATAGTGGTCAAACAGGCGGGTAGCGATGCCACGACGTCTCCAAGCTGGCGCAACGCCGAGACTGAGAATATAGGCGACACGCGTATTGGCCGCAAACGAATTTGGCAGGTTATCGCGATCCTGAAGTAAGAACCACTAGTTTATTATTTCCTCCAAAAATTCCACTTGCAAACTGTGCAAGTATGCAGTGAGTATACCGTTATAGCGACATCAACGGGATAACAGGAATCCATCACTACTCTTTGACCAGTTTTTGTTTTTCAAAAAATCCACTTGCAAGTAATTTTTGACGTGCTAAAAAAGTACTGCTGCACTGCTGGCCATGTGAAGCTTAAATTCCTACCTACGAGCAAATTCGAAGCATAGACTTGAAAAAAATTACTTGGAATCTTATTTCGTGCGGTCTCACCCGCGAATTTCATTCAAGATCCTTTTGCGCTAGCATAAAGCACACATTAGCTGAACATTTGCCCCAAAAAGAAAAAGAAAAGAAAATTATCACACATCGTCAATGTTCAAACCTCACGATTGCACTGATTGAGCGTTCGTTGTTCAGCGACCAGCAATCCAACGATTTCATGCGTTTCGCAACAAATAGCCGCCAGCGAAAAGTAGGAGGGCGCAGACGTGATTTCCGTGTACCAGTAGTCCGGGTACCTGGGTTGGACAGGTACGAAATAGCATTAGTTTGCCTAACATACATCCGTCGGCTCACTTTCCTTTTTTATGTCGACAAATAATAAGAAACAAGTTATTTTTTTACCACAGGCTCAAAAAAGAAGTTTCTTTTTCCGGAAATGTGATTGTTCGTTTTGCATCAGAAAATGTGTCAAAAAATCTCCAGAGCTGAGAAACAAGAATCACTTGTTACTGTGGCCATTTCATATCCAAATCCAAAAACCAACCTCCTCTCGTACAGTATCATGGATAGAGGTCGGGGCGGGGGGGGGCCGATACCCGACAGCTGGAAGTACCCGACA
>JASAMV010000586.1:0-42672 GCA_030248065.1 Rhynchonema sp. JSB1_4
CCCAAAGTAAAAAGACATCAGTGGTTACGCACAGGAGCAAAAGGCGACTAAAAACATCACCGAAACAGAAGAAAAGCTTATTTGCCAAAAAATCAACAGGATTTAGAAAGAGGCATTGCATTCCTTTCGAAAAGTGAATTAAAAAGCGATACGCCATCAAGGAACCATATTGCGGCCAACGCATAATCGTTTTACCCACTCTTTATGCAGTTACTGGTACGAATCGAACCTGTGACAGCTTGCCGTCGTCGCCTCATTGCGCTATTGGCCGCAATATGGTTCCCTGATGGCGTATTGCTTTTTAATTCACTTTTCGAAAGGAATGCAATGCCTCTTTCTAAATCCTGTTGATTTTTTGGCAAATAAGCTTTTCTTCTGTTTCGGTGATGTTTTTAGTCGCCTTTTGCTCCTGTGCGTAACCACTGATGTCTTTTTACTTTGGGGAGTCAACAATCTTGTATAGGTGTTTTATATGCGACCAGCATGATACCGAGAACCATATCCTGATTCTTGCCGCGCGACAGCAGGCATTTTTCTTCTTGTCATTGAAGCATGAGTTTAGATAATTTCAATCCAGTCAACAATAAAGGGACAATTTAGACGTCCAAATTGGTAATGAATCCATTGCTACTGACGTGATCAAATGTATGTTTGGAAAGAACAGCCCTTTTGAACTTGGAGTATGGTAAATCGATCACTGTCTGTGGCAAGCTGTTGAATGCAACAGCTGTTGAATTCATTGCGCTGATTTGATATCTTGACGTGTTTGGCTTTGTGAGTCGCATCGTTTTGCAATGTGCAACTCTTGAACTGGTTCGCGCATCACATTCGCTGAGCAGGGTGAACAAGTTTGGGAAAGCAAACCGCATTCCATTCAGATATTGATATAAGGTGCACAATTTGACTTGTCTGTGGAACAGAATCCAACCCATCTCTTTTAGGAGTTCGTCATAGGTCGTTTCGTGTCCCCGTTCAAAATTGCACGACATGCGAACGTTTATGTGCGCTCCTTCAAGATTTGATCTCCTTTGCGTGTCGGATAACTTGATCCAGATCCGTACAGCATAACAGAACGTAACAAAGCAACATAAAGACAAGCTTCAAGCTTTTTACTGGAACGCTGCCACGGAAAACACTTGTCAGAAAACCAACTTTAGCACACACAAGGTTACATTGCAAGTTGTAGTTCAGCTGTTCATCCATGAGTATTCCGAGATATTCGTACGAACTGACATACTCAATTTGGGTGTCGTTGATTGTGAAGATTGGAGTGTACTTAGTAGCGGATTTTGTTCTGGTGAACGTCATGATCTTTGTTTTCACTTCATTCGCTTTCAACAGTTTTCCACCAAAAAATATTGCGATGTTGTTGATGTCATTTTGCAGCCTTTCGGAACATCTGGTGGATTTAACTATCAATTCGGTATCGTCACTCAAATCATGTGTCGAAATGCTGTTGATGTACGCTATGAATAGTAGGGGGCCAAGTACACTGCCTTGAGGCACACCACTGAGCACACTGGCGAATTCAGACAGGCTGCTTCCAACGCTGACACGTTGTTTCCTGTCCAATAAGTAGCTCTTGATTAGTTCAATCACGTGATCAGGCACACCATATTCTGTGACCAAACAGTCGATCAGAACTTTGTAAGGCACCAAATCAAACGCCTTGGATAAGTCTACAAATGCAGCCCACACATTCGCATTTTCGTCAAGCAATGAATTGACCATGGTGTCGAAATGCAGCAGGGCATCTGCACAGCTCTTCAGGGCTTGAAAACCGAATTGATAGTCGTTGAGTTTTGGCTCAACACGTGCGTGAAGCAAACGATAGATATGACGCTCGAAACATTTCTCAGTTATACTTAGGAGACTGATGGGCGGTATTCTGTCGCATTGCGGGGCGGTCTGCGAACTTTAGGCACAGGCACGGCAATAGACGTCTTGCACGTCTTTGGAAACACCCCTTCTTTTTGACTTCGTCGGTACAGCGCTGTGAGTACTGGTGCCAACGCAGGTGCCAATGCCTTGAGTGCTGCGGGCCTGACCCGTAAAGTAAATCAAACACAAGTTTCTTAGATAAGTTGATATTGGGCAGCCTCAGTAACAAAAAGATAAAAGTAAGGTCTTAATGGCAGGGTTGTGCACCCCGTTGGTGCATATTCGTTTGGCAGAATTTTCGATAGCTCGGTCGGCGTAAGCTCCGTCTAAACATGAAACATTGTCTGCTGTTAACGTGTAATGTTTCACGTTTAGGCTGAACTTACACCGACCTTGCTTTCGATCGAGCTTAAACCGATCTCTACGCCCAACTGACGTTGACACCGTTTCGAACATACCACCCTAGTGATATTTTTTCTGGTGTCCCGTTGATATCACCAAAACGATCAGCAACTGTAGTTAGTTTTTTTAGTTTCTAATGCGTGTGCGGTAAGTTTGACGATGGGGAGCAAACTTGACTGGTGACGGATTCTATGAAAACCAACGGATCTGGTATTGATTTTCAGTCGCCACACCCGAATGTTCCACTCCGCCACCGCATCCGCAAGTCGACATCGTGGGCTACACTCCAGCAGGTAATGCTTTCCTCGTTTTAAAATTTGTATTCTCCAAGAATGATGCCGGAACACTAAGAAACATAACACCGGCATCTGCAGGTGCGACAGTACCGCCTGCTGGTATCGCCAACATCACTTGCGGCCCGCTGCCGAAAGCCTGGGCCGATGGAGCACCGGAGAACTCTTCGAAGATACTGACGTGCACACTTGTTGCTTTGGGAACAGCTGCCGTTTGGATGCCGGCTTCATCAGACCCAAGCGTCAAATGTATTACCGGTAGGTCTTCCAATGTTCCATAAGCAATGAACGAGTCGTCGAAAGCGAAAAAATCGGACAATTAAAGAAAAGTACAACAGATTGATAAGCAGATTGGTTAAAACATGATTGCAGTCAGCACAATCACATCGAGACCGTGCTGGTCGAGTCCGTGTCAGGGTCGTGGTGATTGTATCAACATCGGTTTATCTGGCTACAACTGCACCTGCATACCGGCATTTACAGGCACGACTGCTTTTCATTTTTTTTTGAATAATTACTAGTGTTTCTTGCAAAGGAAACCTGTGTGATAACGGGGGGGTTTCAGGCGGTACTTGAAGTAGCCCTGACGGCCTGCGAGGAGGTAAAATCTGAGGGCGAAGTCGCAGCAGCGAAAGTGTTGATGGCGGCGCAGACCGTCAGGTAGTAAAAAATAAATTTACGATTTTAATACTCTGGATTGAATGTAAGTGAAAGAGAAAACTGTCATGAAATTTACTCTCCCAACTCTACTCCACTAATCATTTGTCTGATTTTCCTACTGGTCGTTTTTATCGTCATCATGGACTTCTCCACCGAACGTGTGTTTCAGATGATACAAGAGATTTCTCTTCTCGTATCGCATCTAATCATCTTGCCGGCACGCTCGAACACGCTCTTCTATTCGGGCTCTTTGTGCGACGTGAACTCGGTTAATTTTTGTTGCTCTTGGTGAAAGTAACTGGTGCAAACTACATTTCTTCAAACACAATACCGCAAGCATGGTATGTATGTAAGAACCATCGTAGCTTCAAGATTGTCCAGTGCGAGTATCACACTTTTATTCGTCATGCAGTCTTAATGGAGACCATTGTGATATTTCTCTCTTGCGAGATTTTAACCAATCTATCATGCCAATTTCAGTAACTGGAAAGTGTTCCTTGATTTTTCAGGATCCGAATTACGACCCGCCAACCATCGACCCCGATTTGTGCCGTTGGATTGCCGTTCTGCTGCATTACACGTTCCTCACTCATTTCGGAGCACTGTTTCTTGAATCTTTGCACAATTACACAACTTACACAATGTGTTTCACAAACAAACTGTTGTTCAATCGTAAGAAAGTCATTTTGACTTGTCTGATTTGGCCGCTGATTATTGTGACTCCCACGGCCATTTTCGCTCTCAACACCTACACAGCTCGTAGTACTTGTTGGATTAAGATTGATTCTGTAAACTACATGCTAGAGTTGTTGCCGATATTTCTAATTTGTGCCCCCACAATCATAATCTCTGAAGCCACGGGCATGAAACAATACCCTAAACACATCAGGGCCCAACCGCAATTACTCAGTTCGGCTTATAACAATTCCAAAGGCGGTCTGATGGTTACGATGTTCAGTTTTGCGTCTTGGTTCATCGGCGCGCAGGCTGTGTATAACGCTGATGTTTCACTGTACAGTCTGGGTTCAATTCTAAATATTATCTTGTCAGCTTTTATTGTCATCTTCCATGTGATTGGTAGCGCCAGAGCCAGAGCGATTTTCAAGAAGCTCTGTTGCTTTTGCTGCAAAAATTCGGTCAAAACAGAGTAACAATACATTTCATTGTTTCATACATTTGTCCCCTCCATTCGTTCGGATATATACGTCTGTCGTTCCACAGTTCATTTTTTGCACCATTGGAGTCTGGTTGACTATATTCCAAAGTCATGTATGGTTGCTGCACTTTTTATGTCCTTCTTAGATATGTGCTTGGCGCCTTGAATCGTTATCTGTCAGAGGGTGGAATTTTCGAAACGGTGTGAAGGTCAGTTGGGCGTAAAGGTCGGTGTAAAGTTCGGTCGAAAGCTCGGTTAGGGTGGAATTTTCGAAACGGTGTAAAGGTCAGTTGGGCGTAAAGGTCGGTGTAAAGTTCGGTCGAAAGCTCGGTCGGCGTAGCTCGGTGTATACGTGAAACATTGCCTGTTATTAACGTGGAATGTTTCAAGTTTACACCGAGGTCTATCACACTGAGCTGTCGACCGAGCTTTCCACCGACCTTTACACCCAACTGACCTGTACACCGTTTCGAAAATATCACCCAGAATGAGCTTAAACAATGCTAATGTAACAAACAATTGTTTTCACCCGGTATTGTTGTCGGCAACATAAGACAATGCGATAAAAATGACCACAAAGGAGAATGTTGTTCGCTTTTGTTGGGACAATCGCTAAATGACGGTTATTTGTTTTAGAGGCACGGGTATGTATGTCAAGCGGTCATATAACCAGAAACAAAGGGTTCACGTGGGGCATATAGTGTTGTCGTCAAGTCCCATGCATAATTTCTCGCGCTCCATTAGGGCGGCTTGAGTTGACACGACCAGAGTTGCCCACACTGAAGTTGACGGCTGTACCATTAGCCCTCACGTGGTGCACATAGTGTACATACAGCGCACAATGTTAGTTGTTTTCAAAAGCAATTTGGTCATCCAAACTGGAGAACAGTTGCCACAACAATTCCAAAACTCCATAGCGCCCTGATGTCGGCCAGGAACAAAAGATCAATTTCATTGCTTGAACTCATACCGGTTCAGTCCAAA
Source organism: Rhynchonema sp. JSB1_4 (assembly GCA_030248065.1). NCBI lineage: Eukaryota > Metazoa > Nematoda > Chromadorea > Monhysterida > Xyalidae > Rhynchonema > Rhynchonema sp. JSB1_4. The sequence continues at coordinate 5,377 of JASAMV010000586.1, forward strand.
GCCCACTTGAATGGTTCAGGTGGGTGCACACAACCTGGTACATACATTGCACCTAGCTCACCTAAATATTAACAGTTCTGCGCCAACGCTTCTCTGTACGTATGTCGATCTCTTCTATCACTCTTTTGCCGCTTCTTGTATCGACGCTGTACAATTCATGCGAAGCAATTTGTTGCTCAGGTCCACAGGGCTCCGGATGCAATGCAGGAAACGACGGTAAATCTGTGGAACAATGTGTCATCAAAATACCTATGTATTACGACGCTTTTCTGAAGCTGTTTCTATTTGAATTCTTATTGGAGGGGTTCTGATGGGAGATCCAACCTCAGTAAAAATTGGCGACCAAGGCAAATATTTCACTTTCAGCCGCTTGCACGCCGTTAACCTATCCCGGCTGCACACCAACATTTTCCCGTTCCGCGAACAAGGACGGCACCTACCCGGCTGACACTTGTGTGACGTGGGCATGCGACTCGGGTGTCTCACCACCAGACGCTGGCGAATGTCAGCCCGGAGGATGGATAAGTACATCTGGGGCTCAGATTTTTTCTTTATGTTCAATCTTTACTCATCAGTTTCATCTCTTGATTTGTCCGACTTGTTATGCACCTGGACAAAGGTCTCGACCGTACAGTGTCGCTGCACAATACGTGGATCTATCCGTTGGGTTGCCTAAACTATGTAAACACATACACTCTAACTGAGAGTGTAAAACGAACTGAATGTCGCACGAAATTAGGCGAACCAGTTCCATTATACATGGATTCCCAACAATCCAACACACGAAGTGACTTCAGTGTCAAGATGATTGCAGTCGACTGTGCGTGGAATGACTGGTCAGCGTGGGGTACATGTTCTGTGACTTGTGGCTCGGGAACAAAGACACGGACCCGGACCAAGGCCATCACTGAATCGAACGGGGGCACATGCACCGGGTCGGCATCGGAGTCGCAGTACTGCGTGCTTGGCGCTTGTCCTGGTTGGTCACCCGTCTTTTTGTGCATTCACAGCAGCACTAACTTTCCTGACGTGAGCACGTCGGTGCCACACCAAATCGGTCCGCAAATCACGCACCAAGCTGCGACAAAAAAACAATCCATATCAGTCTCACACATGTGTGTAAAAGACGGATAAGAAAATTTGTGCCTTCACTGCAATTCGAACAATAATCTTTCTAACTTTCAAGCTGCTACGACTACTCCAACAACACCACCAACAACAACACCAACAACACCACCAACAACAACACCAACAACACCACCAACAACAACACCAACGACGCCACCAACAACAACGCCAACAACACCGCCAACAACAACACCAACCACGCCACCAACAACAACACCAACAACACCACCAACAACAACACCAACAACACCACCAACAACAACACCAACAACACCACCGACAACAACACCAACCACGCCACCAATCACAACACCACCAATAACAACACCTTCCAGTCAGTTCAGCTTGTCTGTCTGTCTGTCTTTTACTTCGGGTATGACCGCATGTATGTGCACAACATCAATACAATAATTGAATACGGTTTGCACAGCCTTCAAAGCAAAAATTACGGTACTGTGGTTATAGAATTAAAATCACGGTCCAGTAGCGCTGTTAAAACGGGAAACCGTATATCTCATGCTTGCTTTTTTACTACGCAGTTAGACTGTTTATGTCCAACGGTCACAAAAACAACGATCAAACGAGATAAACCACGTTAAAACTGTCAGAATTTATCTTTGAAAAGTTGCTTTCAGGACTTGTGCGCTTGTGCCGACTTACGCTCACCCTTTTGATCATGAAAGGCAGTGAGACTGAGACAAGAACCAGCTCGCTGACAGATGAAACCTTTGTGAAACATTTCACACGTGGCTGTTGGTTGATGAGCTGGTTGGATTCCCTACTAAATGTTCTGCCGTTGCCTGATCAAAAGGGGGAGCGTAAGTCGGGACAAGCTCGAGTTTGTTCCCGAAAGCAAATTTTTAAAAATTAATTCTCACAATTTAAACGCATTTCATTTTGTTTGAACGATGTTTTTGTGATCACTCATCGTATATAGTCACATTTTATTGCGAAAGGCCGGATTCTGAGAGCATGCGATATCCGGTTGCCCGGTTTAAATGCGTACACACATTGGATTATTTGTACCTGATTATATCGATGAGGATATGTATGAATATATTTGCAATTGAAGTAACGCGACATTTGGCACATTTAGCAACAATGCTTTGATGGTTATGTTGTTTGGTGTGTTGGAGCGTTTGAATGGTCACGAAATGAGTTCGACGGCATTTGAATGGTCAATGTTAGTTGGTGAGTGGCACCGTGAGTTCGAGTGATTGTGGATGATGGCGACTTCATTGATGGTCACGAAGTGAGTTCGAATGCAAGCAGGAGACGGCATTTGATTGGAAATGTTGGTTTGTGTGTTACGCCATGAGTGTTAGCGATGGTGGATGGGCGACTTCATTGAATGGTCACGAAATGAGCTCGAGTGCAGGCAGGCGACGTCATTTGAATGGTTATGGGTCTTGTCTCCCTTCTTTGTAAGCAAGGGGTAGAGTTGGTTTGGCTTTGTATTGGTCGCACAATGACTTTATAAGAATTGGTCAATTTTTTTCCTGATTCGTAAAGAGGGAAAGTGACGGGGCAATGACGTTGCGTTGCGTTGATCGCACACAAAGCCTGTTGTAAAGAGAATGTTTCAGACCAACGTAGTTGATCTGCTAGATTATTTTTAGCTGAAATGTTTTGTGAAAATCACAAATAGCACAGTGGTTATGAGTGACTGAACTTGAAAATCAGGATTGATTTGATGAATTCTTATATGGCCATTGTTCGACCAATACCTGTGGGCCTTCCTGGAAACTGGAACTGAGTGCGTCTGGCTTACTAAACATTAATAAAAAAATATGCTGGGTACACATACCTGTTAACATGGTAAGGGCATCTATGCGTATTTATTCCATCTTTAATAGCCCACAAAAGGTAAGACGGTGTTTTGAGAATTATTGCGTAAGACAATACAGCTGCACAAGATACGCATATTTGAAAACAAAGCGCATTGAAGAACGAACAGTTAAAGCGGCCCCGCCGCTATTGTTTTTTGGGTTTTCGACCACGTTGTTTTCGTTCATATCGTTAGTTGGCATCGAGATCAAGAACAATAATTCTGACGAACTTCACCAAAGTGGTGATTACCTACCGAAATCGACTCTCAAACATGGCCTATCGGGAACAAAACTAGGCACATCATCACATAATAATCAGGAATTGCAAGAGAAATTCAAAATCACTGTGACGTGGTATAGGCAGCGAGTCACGGTAGCCCGATAAAACATTAGCTGTTTTGCAAAAGAGAAATGTTTTGTCAAGCTACCGTAACCCGGCACCTATACCAACGTCAGTGATTTTGAAATTTGCTTTGCAGGTCCTGATCATCATGCACAGATAGTGCGTCAATATTGGGCTGGTTTCTTCCCGAATTCCCATGTTGGTGGATCGATTTCGATCAGTAATCGTCATTTTTGTAAAGTTTTTCAATGTTAATGTTCTTGATCCCAGTGCCAACTAATGATGCAAACAGAAAAAACGACGTCGAAAACACAAAAAACGATAGCGGCGGGCCCGGTTTAACTAATCGGCCAGCCGGCAAAGTAAATTTTATTTATAGACGAATGAATGACATGAATGAATATGCAGAACGCAAAGTAACATTGAAACCAGAACACTTAATCGGGGCATGCGCGGTAGCGCATGTCCCATATGGTTGTCCGGAGTTAGTGCCGGCAGAAAACAAACAAGTTCGACCCCACCCCCCCACACCCCAACGACACCACCCACCCCCCACCACAACACACCCCCCCCCAGCGAGACGGACCACCGGCGGACGAGGACGAGCACACGACGAACGAAGGAACAGGCAAGAACACGGCGAAGACAGGAGGAGAAAAAAGGAGGAGGGGGGGAGAAAGGACAAGAAGAGAAGAGAAGAAATAAAGAACAGAACAAGAACAACAAAAAACAAACACGAAAAAAGAGAGGAAAAAAGAAAAAAGTGAACACACAGAGCCAGAACGGAACGGAACAAAATAAAAAAACAACAAAAAAGACACGAAAGGACACAGAAAGAATAAAACAAGAACAGGAGAGAAAAGAAAAAAAAACACCCAAAGAAGAGAAAAAATAGGAAGAAAAAAATAAAAAAAAGAACCAGAAGAACAAGAACAAGAAAAAGAAGCACAAAGAAGAAAAAAAAAGGAGAAAAACAAGATAAACGACCAGAACAAAGAACAAAAAAAAAAAAAAAAAGAAACAAAAAAATAGAATAGAAACCAACAACAGAAAAAGAACAAGAACAGAAAACACAAAAAAAAAAAAAGACAAAAAAAAAAAAGACAAAGAAAAAAAAAACAAACAAAACAAACAAAAAAAAAAAAAAAAAAAAAAAAACAAAAAACAAAACAAAAAAAAAATGAAAACAAAAACAAAAAACAAAAAAAAAAAAAAACAAAGAAAAAACAAAAAAAAAAAAAAAAAAAAAAAAACAAAAAAAAAAAAGAAAAAAAAACAACCCATACAAACAAACCACACAAAACAACACACCCCAACAAACCCCCCCAAAAAGACAATTTAGACGTCCAAATTGGTAATGAATCCATTGCTACTGACGTGATCAAATGTATGTTTGGAAAGAACAGCCCTTTTGAACTTGGAGTATGGTAAATCGATCACTGTCTGTGGCAAGCTGTTGAATGCAACAGCTGTTGAATTCATTGCGCTGATTTGATATCTTGACGTGTTTGGCTTTGTGAGTCGCATCGTTTTGCAATGTGCAACTCTTGAACTGGTTCGCGCATCACATTCGCTGAGCAGGGTGAACAAGTTTGGGAAAGCAAACCGCATTCCATTCAGATATTGATATAAGGTGCACAATTTGACTTGTCTGTGGAACAGAATCCAACCCATCTCTTTTAGGAGTTCGTCATAGGTCGTTTCGTGTCCCCGTTCAAAATTGCACGACATGCGAACGTTTATGTGCGCTCCTTCAAGATTTGATCTCCTTTGCGTGTCGGATAACTTGATCCAGATCCGTACAGCATAACAGAACGTAACAAAGCAACATAAAGACAAGCTTCAAGCTTTTTACTGGAACGCTGCCACGGAAAACACTTGTCAGAAAACCAACTTTAGCACACACAAGGTTACATTGCAAGTTGTAGTTCAGCTGTTCATCCATGAGTATTCCGAGATATTCGTACGAACTGACATACTCAATTTGGGTGTCGTTGATTGTGAAGATTGGAGTGTACTTAGTAGCGGATTTTGTTCTGGTGAACGTCATGATCTTTGTTTTCACTTCATTCGCTTTCAACAGTTTTCCACCAAAAAATATTGCGATGTTGTTGATGTCATTTTGCAGCCTTTCGGAACATCTGGTGGATTTAACTATCAATTCGGTATCGTCACTCAAATCATGTGTCGAAATGCTGTTGATGTACGCTATGAATAGTAGGGGGCCAAGTACACTGCCTTGAGGCACACCACTGAGCACACTGGCGAATTCAGACAGGCTGCTTCCAACGCTGACACGTTGTTTCCTGTCCAATAAGTAGCTCTTGATTAGTTCAATCACGTGATCAGGCACACCATATTCTGTGACCAAACAGTCGATCAGAACTTTGTAAGGCACCAAATCAAACGCCTTGGATAAGTCTACAAATGCAGCCCACACATTCGCATTTTCGTCAAGCAATGAATTGACCATGGTGTCGAAATGCAGCAGGGCATCTGCACAGCTCTTCAGGGCTTGAAAACCGAATTGATAGTCGTTGAGTTTTGGCTCAACACGTGCGTGAAGCAAACGATAGATATGACGCTCGAAACATTTCTCAGTTATACTTAGGAGACTGATGGGCGGTATTCTGTCGCATTGCGGGGCGGTCTGCGAACTTTAGGCACAGGCACGGCAATAGACGTCTTGCACGTCTTTGGAAACACCCCTTCTTTTTGACTTCGTCGGTACAGCGCTGTGAGTACTGGTGCCAACGCAGGTGCCAATGCCTTGAGTGCTGCGGGCCTGACCCGTAAAGTAAATCAAACACAAGTTTCTTAGATAAGTTGATATTGGGCAGCCTCAGTAACAAAAAGATAAAAGTAAGGTCTTAATGGCAGGGTTGTGCACCCCGTTGGTGCATATTCGTTTGGCAGAATTTTCGATAGCTCGGTCGGCGTAAGCTCCGTCTAAACATGAAACATTGTCTGCTGTTAACGTGTAATGTTTCACGTTTAGGCTGAACTTACACCGACCTTGCTTTCGATCGAGCTTAAACCGATCTCTACGACCAACTGACGTTGACACCGTTTCGAACATACCACCCTAGTGATATTTTTTCTGGTGTCCCGTTGATATCACCAAAACGATCAGCAACTGTAGTTAGTTTTTTTAGTTTCGAATGCGTGTGCGGTAAGTTTGACGATGGGGAGCAAACTTGACTGGTGACGGATTCTATGAAAACCAACGGATCGGGTATTGATTTTCAGTCGCCACACCCGAATGTTCCACTCCGCCACCGCATCCGCAAGTCGACATCGTGGGCTACACTCCAGCAGGTAATGCTTTCCTCGTTTTAAAATTTGTATTCTCCAAGAATGATGCCGGAACACGAAGAAACATAACACCGGCATCTGCAGGTGCGACAGTACCGCCTGCTGGTATCGCCAACATCACCTGCGGCCCGCTGCCCAAAGCCTGGGCCGATGGAGCACCGGAGAACTCTTCGAAGATACTGACGTGCACACTTGTTGCTTTGGGAACAGCTGCCGTTTGGATGCCGGCTTCATCAGACCCAAGCGTCAAATGTATTACCGGTAGGTCTTGTGATGTTCCATAAGCAATGAACGAGTCGTCGAAAGCGAAAAAATCGGAAGATTAAAGAAAAGCACAACAGATCGATAAGCAGATTGGTTAAAACATGATTGCAGTCAGCACAAGCACACCGAGACCGTGCTGGTCGAGTCCGTGTCAGGGTCGTGGTGATTGTATCAACATCGGTTTATCTGGCTACAACTGCACCTGCATACCGGCATTTACAGGCACGACTGCTTTTCATTTTTTTTGAATAATTACTAGTGTTTCTTGCAAGGAAACTTGTGCTATAATGTGTAAGTTTCAGGCGATAGTTGCGAAGTAGCCCTGACGGCCTGCGAGGAGGTAAAATCTGAGGGCGAAGTCGCAGCAGCGAAAGCGTCGATGGCGGCGCAGACCGTCAGGTAGTAAAAAGCAAATTTCCGATTTTAATACCTTGACTGAATGTAAGTTAAGAGAAAACTGTCATGAAATTTACTTTTCCAGCTCCACATCACTAATCATTTGTCTGATTTCCCTACTGGTCGTTTTTATCGTCATCATGGACTTCTCCACCGAACGTGTGTTTCACATGATACAAGAGATTTCTCTTCTTGTATCGCATCTAATCATCTTGCCGGCACGCTCGAACACGCTCTTCGATTCGGGCTCTTTGTGCGACGTGAACTCGGTTAATTTTTGTTGCTCTTGGTGAAAGTCATTTGACACTGTGATTGCAAGAGGGGCAGCCCGATCCATATCCAATAGCACGACATGTGCTTGTTTGTGGTGCGGTATAGTCAATGCCACGCCGTGTAATGGACGATGCAAGAATAAAATATCCCTCAGATTAATAAAACTTGGATGCTAGTAGGCACAGCTTTCGTATCCAATTATGGTGCAAACAACGTTTCTTCAACCACAATACCGCAGGCACAGTATTTAAAAATAACCGCTGTAGCTTCAAGATTGTCCAAGTGCGAGTATCACGCTTTTATTCGTCATGCAGTCTTACTGGCGATATTTCGCTCTTGTGATCGAGATTGTGAGATCTCTCTTGTGAGATTTTAACCAATCTATCATGGCAATTTCAGTGACTGGAAAGTTTTCCTTGATTTTTCAGGATCCGAATTACGACCCGCCAACCATCGACCCCGATTTGTGCCGTTGGATTGCCGTTCTGCTGCATTACACGTTCCTCACTCATTTCGGAGCACTGTTTCTTGAATCTTTGCACAATTACACAACTTACACAATGTGTTTCACAAACAAACTGTTGTTCAATCGTAAGAAAGTCATTTTGACTTGTCTGATTTGGCCGCTGATTATTGTGACGCCCACGGCCATTTTCGCTCTCAACACCTACACAGCTCGTAGTACTTGTTGGATCAAGATTGATTCTGTAAACTACATGTTAGAGTTGTTGCCGATATTTCTAATTTGTGCCCCCACAATCATAATCTCTGAGGCCACGGGCATGAAACAATACCCTAAACACCCCAGAGCCCACCCGCAATTGCTTAGTTCGGCCTATAACAATTCCAAAGGTGGTCTGATGGTTACGATGTTCAGTTTTGCGTCTTGGTTCATCGGCGCGCAGGCTGTGTATAACGCTGATGTTTCATTGTACAGTCTGGGTTCAATTCTGAATATTATCTTGTCAGCTTTTATTGTCATCTTCCATGTGATTGGTAGCGCCAGAGCCAGAGCGATTTTTAAGAAGCTCTGTTGCTTTTGCTGCAAAAATTCGGTCAAAACGGAGTAAGGATACCTATACATTTCCTTTTTTACAGTTTTGTCCTGTTCTTTGTCGACGACTCTGGTTCCATCAGTTCATGTTTCTAACTTTTGTTAAGCCTCAATGACAATTAAGAAAGTGAACAATGTGTGTTTGCTGTACTTTTTTGCCCTCCCTGTAGATGATATTATTGTTCTGTGGAATTTGGATCGTTGCTTGTCAGAGTGGTGTGTCTTGTGAATGCTCAACAATACAACTTTGACAAGCAATAATTATCACTCCAGTATTGGGGTGGCTGGGTAAGGGCGTATTTAGATTAAACACGGAAACCGGAAAACGAAAATATTTCCAATACAAAATTATTTCACTCGTTTCCGTGTCACGGAAATATTTCCGTGCACGGAAATATATCCGGTTTCCGTGTTCCGTGATTTTCTTATTTTCACGGAACACGGAAATATTTTCTTGAACATTATTGCTGTTCGCGTCAACACATAAACTTTTGACATGAGCACGCTGGCTTTTGTCATCATCGCTAGAAAAACCACCGTTTGCATGCCTCTGTTATTTCCGTGTTCCGTCCCACGGAAATATTTCCGCGTTCCGTGATTTTGAAAATTTTTTCTCGGAACACAAACCACTGAAATATTTCCGCGTTCCGGTTTCCGTGTTCAACCTAAGTCCGCCCTAACAAAACGGACAATGTGACAAAAATACCGATAATGATACTGTATCTAGTATTGTCTGTCTGGGTTGGGACAATCAGCAGGTAGGAGGTATTCAATGCACCTGCGACTCAAACAGATGATCATGACGCAAATGTATACAAGGGGCAGGTATCGGTACACCTCAAGCCATTGTACATACAGTATGTATGTACGTACATATGCAGATTTCCAAAAACAAGGGGGCACTTGGTGCACACGAAGAGTATATACGTGGACAATGATAACCGTTTTCAAAGAGAATTTGGCCACCCTAACTTGAAAGCATTAGTTGCCACAACAACTCCAAAGCTCCATGGCACCCAGACAGCGCCGTCGTCAAATAAAGGTCAAAGTCATCGCTTGGCTCGACGCCAACGTCTGCTAATGAAACATATACGGGTGGGTCGTGTGAATGAACAGAACCTGGCAGCTCAATTCACAATTCACGGTTCTGAGCCAAACGCTAGCGCCTCTCTGAACACATGTCGATCTCTTCTGTCACTCTTTTGCCGCTTCTTGTGTCCACGCTGTACAATTCATGCGAAGCAATTTGTTGCTCAGGTCCACGGGGCTCCGGATGCAATGCAGGAAACGACGGTAAATCTATGGAGTAATGTGTCATCAAGATACCTATGCACATATTACGACGATTTTCTGAAACTGTTTTGAACTTCCCGTTCATATTGGAGGGGGCTTAAATGGAAAATCCAACCCCATTAGAAATTGGCGAAAACATTGTATCTCGAGGACTTTCAGCCGCCTGCACGCCGTTAACCTACCCCGGCTGCACACCAACATTTTCCCGTTCCGCGAACAGTGACGGCACGTACCCGGCTGACACCTGTGTGACGTGGGCATGCGACCCGGGTGTCTCACCACCAGACGCTGGCGAATGTCAACCCGGCGGATGGATAAGTACATCTATGGGGCTCAGATTTTTTTGCTTACCATCTTTAAACTACCAGTTTCATGTCCTGATCTGTCTGACTTGGTATACACGTGTGGATAAATCTCTAAGCCGTAGTGTCGTAGCACAATGTAGATGCACTATCCGTATTTTGGCGCTGCCCAACCCCGAGTCAGTGTGTAAAACAAACTGAATGTCGCACGATATCAAGCGAACCAGTTCCATTATACCTGGATTCCCAACAATCCAACAGCCTACAGTACGGAAAATTGTAAGCGGCCACGTTCACCCGGCAACCCGCGGGTCGCTCGCGGGTGACCCGGCAAATATCTCCAACACAGCAGGCATACCACGGTAGTGAGGTGACCCGGGTTCACCCGCGGATGAGAGGCAGAAAATCGATCGATATCAGCAGTTAGTGCTATGTGATGGATGTTGCGTGATCAAAGTTTGCAAACTTTGGAAGCACAGACCAAACGCCAACTTCAAGTTGGTTGTTTAACCTCTTCATACCTTGTAAAAAAATGACCAAAGCAAGCGCACCAAAAAACAACGTAACCAAGTTAAGGCTCAGACCAGCATAAGGCCAAGTTTTCATATTGTTGTTACGCAATATCAGAAGCTTTAAACTCAAGAAACCTTTCCTGTGTTTGACAAAACGCTTATTTTTTATTTCGTTTTTACCGTTTTCAGCGTTTGTGGGCCTTTCTTTGGAACAAAATCCGCTTCATGAGTGTCTTTTCCGGGCTCAGGATATTTGTCCCAATTGTATTCAAAATTGTCACAATAATACATCATTTTTGTTCATTGAAAAAATTTCATGGCCTTTTGAATACGCGGAGTGTTTGTTCCTTCAATAAAATTATAGCAGGTAATTCAAATTTTCACCTGCTGCCTATAACATATTGCTAAGAAAAAGAATCAGACCCGCGGGTCTACCCAGGTGAGTTTTCTCGCGAAGCTGCCTATCCCTAACACACACACACTCACCCGCGGGTATCGCAGATTGACGGTTGAACGTGGCCGCTTACGATTTTCCGAACTGTAAATGACATCAGTGTCATGATGATTGCAGTCGACTGTGCGTGGAATGACTGGTCAGCGTGGGGTACATGTTCTGTGACTTGTGGCTCGGGAACAAAGACACGGAGACGGACCAAGGCCATTACCGAATCGAATGGGGGCACATGCACCGGGTCGGCGTCGGAGTCGCAAAGCTGCGTGCCTGGCACTTGTCCTGGTTGGTTTACCCGTCTTTTTGCGCATTCACATATTGCCGTAACTTACCTGACGTGAGCACGTCGGTGCCACTCCAAATCGGATCGCAAATCACACATCAGGCTGCGAGGCAACATCATCCAGATCAATCTCACGCATGTCAACACGGATAAGAAAATTTGGCCATTCGAACAATAAGTGTGTTCACAAAACGAATTTACCGTCAAGCTCAACGTCAAAGTTCAACTTCAAAAGTTTCAGCGCTGGTGCAACAGACTCGGGTTTCTAAACGAAGGGCCAAATATGACAGGTTGTGTGCATGCGGCTGGATGCTTTTCTCGGGGAACTGTTATTTCAAGAACAAGCGTTTCTGAAGATTATTTCTAAGTTATAATAATTTCTGCCCACTGGTGTTGAAGATGATGTATTGATCATTTGACCGCAGTCAAATATTTTTTGCACCGCCGTTGGTGACCGCCTGTTCATTTCTTTCCCCCTTTTAGAAATTTATTAAACTCAGAAATACTATACCAAAAGGCTTTCGTTACATCCCTTTGGCGAGAAAGCATCCAATCTTGCACAATAACGGGTTAAAGTTTACCCTTCGTTTAGAAAATCGCGTCTGCTGCATGAGCCAGCGTAACGCCGAAACATCTGACTTTGAACTGTGATGTTGAGCTTGACTTTGTTTTGTGAATTCCACCCAATCATCTGTTTACTGTAACTGTCCAGCTGCTACGACTACACCAACAACAACAACAACGACTACACCAACAACAACAACAACGACGACGACGACAACAACAACAACAACAACAACATCAACAACAACAACGGCAACAACAACAACACCAACAACAACATCAACAACAACGCCGACAACAACAACACCAACAACAACTTCAACAACAACGCCCACAACAACTCCCAGTGAGTTCTATTTGTGTTTGGAACAAAGGCCAAAGATGGGTCAACATTTAAGGCTTCAAAATGTGACTTTTCACCACGTGTACCATACACACGCATTGCCAGCTGGCTAATGTTACACGCATGCGTGTATGAAAACACTTTATATGAATTTCTGCGCTGGTTCTCGTTAACGATGTTAACTCGATTAGAAATCAGTGGGGAGCGGGGATAAATTGTGGGAACAAATTTCCATTTTTAGGCGGCGGTCTTGTGTGTGACCCGTCAATCGGGTGGACGATGCAACAAATCGGATGTGTGCTGGTCAGCCATGCTGGCTGTGAGTGTGAATTTTGCCATATTGAAACATCCAGCAGCACCAAGTTTCGAACACATTCGAATTCGAATCTCAAATGTGACTCAAATGTGTCAGATTTTTATCAATACCATATTATATTATTATATTATCTCTATGTTCACCATATTATGTTGGATATCACTTGACAATTTCAAAGAGCAACCTGTATTGTTGTGCAGCCGTGGGGTCAGTGTCGTCGATGGCGGACTGTCGTACGACGTGTGATGGCGTTAGTGGTTGTGTCTCGGTCGATTGGGTGATTGGCGGAGGAACGTGCTATATGAACTACGCCAGCAGCACCGTCGGTGGTGCCTACGTATATTTGGGCTCATGCACGTCCTACGGCACGACACTGGCGTACAGTGAGAAATGTGAGTGACTCTGGTTATGGTGATTAGGCGATGCTTCAGTTCAAACGTTGAATGCATTTTTTGCATTCAGAGATGTACACTCAAACTTCAGGCGCTGTTGACTGCGTTGTGGCCACCTGGTCATCGTGGGGCACATGCACGCTGCCGTGTGGCTCTGGCACACAGATTCGCACACGTACGGTGACCACACTGGCTGCAAATGGCGGCACGGCATGTCCCACGCCACTCGTCGAAAATCAGCCGTGTAACACGCAGGCTTGTGGTTAGTTTGACGATGAGGAGAAATCTTGACTTGCAGTTGGTCGTCAAGAGGGTCAACGGATCAGTTATTGATTTTCAGTAACAACGCCCGAATGTTCCACTCCACCGCCGCATCCGCAAGTCGACATCGTGGGCTACACTCCAGCAGGTAATGCTTCCCCACATTTCAGTCGCCGTTTTTTAAGGATGAAAACGTCGGAACATCGCAAAACACAAGTAGGGTATCTGCAGGTGCGACAGTACCGCCTGCTGGTATCGCCAACATCACCTGCGGCCCGCTGCCTAAAGCCTGGGCCGATGGAGCACCAGAGAACTCTTCGAAAATACTGACGTGCACACTTGTTGCTTTGGGAACAGCTGCCGTTTGGATGCCGGCTTCGTCAGACCCAAGCGTCAAATGTATTACCGGTAGGTCACAGTGTTGTGATAAAGAAATGAACAAGTCGTCGAAAGCGAAAAAATCGCTTAAGGTCCAAAGGAAATGACCACAGATCGATTAGCAGATTGATTGAAACCACATTGCAGTTAGCACAAGCACACCCAGACCGTGCTGGTCGAGTCCGTGTCAGGGCCGTGGTGATTGTATCAACATCGGTTTATCTGGCTACAACTGCACCTGCATACCGGCATTCACAGGCACGTCTGCTTTTCGTTTTTCGGAATAATTACTAGTGTTTCTTGCAAGGAAACATGTGCAGAAATATAATGTGTAAATTTCAGGCGATAGTTGCGAAATAGCACTTACGGCTTGCGAGGAAGTAAAATCTGAGGGCGAAGTCGCAGCGGCGAAAGCGTCGATGGCGGCGCAGACCGTCAGGTAATACAAATTTTATAGTAATTTATCTCTTTTATTTGCTTAAGAAATTGATTAAGAAAAAATTTTGGATCATAACTTTTCTAGCTCCACATCACTAATCATTTGTTTGATTTCCCTACTGGTCGTTTTTGTCGTCATCATGGACTTCTCCACCGAGCGTGTGTTTCACATGATACAAGAGATTTCTCTTCTTGTATCGCATCTAATCATCTTGCCGGCACGCTCGAATACGCTCTTCGATTCGGGCTCCTTGTGCGACGTGAACTCGGTTAATTTTTGTGGCTCTTTGTGAAAGTGTCATTTGACACTGTGATTGCAAGAGGGGCAGCACGAATCCGCATTCAATAGCACGACATGTGCTTGTCTGTGGTGTGGTATAGTCAATGCCACGCAGTGTAATGGACGATGCAAGAATAAAATATCCCTCAGAATAATAAGACTATGCGATTCACAACGAAATTGTGTAAAAGTGAGAAACATTTTGAACCCACGGGCATACACTGCGTACTGCCACATTGGATGCTAGTACATACAGTACATAGGTATAGTTTTCGTATCCAATTATGGTGCAGCCAACATTTATCAACCGCAACAATCAACAATACCGCAAGCATAGTATGCAAAAACCACCGTACCTTCAAGATTGTCCAGTGCGAGTATCACACTTTTATTCGTCATGCAGTCTTAATGGAGACCATTGTGACATTTCTCTCTTGTGAGATTTAAACCAATCTATCATGCCAGTTTCAGTAACTGGAATGTTTTCCTTGATTTTTCAGGATCCGAACTACGACCCGCCAACCATCGACCCCGATTTGTGCCGTTGGATTGCCGTTCTGCTGCATTACACGTTCCTCACTCATTTCGGAGCACTGTTTCTTGAGTCTTTGCACAATTACACAACTTACACGATGTGTTTCACAAACAAGCTGTTGTTCAATCGTAAGAAAGTCATTTTGACTTGTCTGATTTGGCCGCTGATTATTGTGACTCCCACAGCCATTTTCGCTCTCAACACCTACACAGCTCGTAGTACTTGTTGGATCAAGATTGATTCTGTAAACTACATGCTAGAGTTGTTGCCGATATTTCTAATTTGTGCCCCCACAATCATAATCTCTGAGGCCACTGGCATGAAACAATACCCTAAACATCCCAGGGCCCAACCTCAATTACTCAGTTCGGCCTATAACAACTCCAAGGGTGGCCTGATGGTTACGATGTTCAGTTTTGCGTCTTGGTTCATCGGCGCGCAGGCTGTGTATAACGCTGATGTTTCATTGTACAGTCTGGGTTCAATTCTGAATATTATCTTGTCAGCTTTTATTATCATCTTCCATGTGATTGGTAGCGCTCGAGCCAGAGAGATTTTCAAGAAGGTCTGTTGCTTTTGCTGCAAAAATTCGACTAAAACCGAGTAACGTTGTTTTTTATTTCTTGGGTTTCTTCCTATATCGCCCACATGGTTGTTATTTTTTGTTGTGCATCCCACGATTTCAATTTCAATATGAAGCCATAAAGTCACCCTGTTTTGCTGTGTTTTGTAGTGCCCATGCTAATGCTGTATTCACTCCTTGGCACTTTGAATAACTCACAAACTGTTTTTATTCTTTCACATGAAATAAAAGTTTACACTGGAGAAAAGCAACATGTATTGGTACATAACAGGAATCGAACGACATTTGATATAATTTGAGTTACGTTAACTTCGGACAATCATAAAAATATATTGTAATATATTGTAAGACGACGCAATATCAAGCTTATTTGCCATTGAGTTTGTATAGATGTTGTGGAAAAGCGATCGACCGTATAGCATTCCACAATAATATGTTGATAGAAAGTTTCCACGACTTGTGTCAATTATGAATCCTCATAAGATAAAAACGAGAGAAAATTGTTAGCCCAATCTGATGACAAGACACTGGCGCTTTTGTTTCAGAAGATTATGGTTCATCTTTGGATTCAAAAAAGAAACACACAACTTTAAATGTCAAGTAAAAAACATAATGAAATATATAGAAGACACATGTATATACAACAATATAAACGCTTGTGATGAATATAATAATAATAAGAATAATAAAAATAAAATACTTTGCGTTAAATATCTCTGTGTCATAGATGATTTCATATCCGCGCACTAAAGTATAAAAAATGAAACAGCGCAAAATATAAAGTTCAATAAAAGTCAGGTGGACACAACCTAAAGACATCATTTCTTAATGCTGCCAATTACTGAAAAAACAAGAACGATAAAACTTCGCTTTACCAAGCGTCAAAATTGCAGCTTTGCACATACAGAACGACCAAAAATCGTTATCTTTAGCCCTCTATGACCGGCAAACCACAAAAATTGCAAATAAAAATGTAGAAACTGTCTGTATTTCCTCTCACAGAGTATTAGACTGAGCCGAAACATTAGTCATTGACAATATAGAATGATTTGAATGACAGTATTAAAATCATTGCATATAAAGAATTCATAAAGTGAGATTGCAAAAAAAAATACGTGACAATAAAATATGTAATTCCTAAAACCCACCCTCAAAACTCGCGTTATCATTTTGACAAGATATAAGAAAACTCGTGACATTTTCGCAAATTAAGTAGAGCAAATTTTCGCATCAGGAAATACACCAAAATGATGCAAAGCTTTTGAACCGAGACTATGAAAAAACGCGAAATAATGAACAACCTAATATGTGTAGAAATACAAGAACTCTGTTTTTTAGCCAAAAAGTCTCTCTCTAAACTCTTTCACTTTGTGTGTGTTTATATGATGCCCACACTATCACCGCAAGCCCGCTCTGGTGTACATGGCTGATGGCTCGCAAAACAAAAATCTTCCTAACATTGTACAATGTATGTATATGTATAGGTTACAAATTTTGCAAAAAAAAATCGGGTGAAAATGGATATATCGCGAAGCAGTTGTGGTGAACGGTGGTTTCACATGTTCAAAAGCAGTATACTGTATGTAATAGTTCGGTAACCGCTTGGCGATTCCAGCATTTGGAAGTTCACGAAGAACGCTCAAGAAATGATAGAATGTTGAAACGGCAGTGGACCGGATCGCTAAACTGAGGTTACTGGAAAAATGCAAAAAAATGAGAAGATACAAAGTGGAAAAATGATAACACTCCAAATCTTGATCGGATGTTTGGTGCGACGCCGGTTGACTTGGTGCGTTTGGCGTACGAAAAGTCTGAAAAGTGAAGGAAAATAACGTTTTCGCCATTTTGCTTTTTGTCACAATTTTAAATGCCGTTCGATAGTCAATAACTTTAATCATGCAAAACAGAACTTTGCTACATTTTGCCGCATTTATATTTCACGAAACGTGCAATAAAACCGACGAAATCAACCAGTGAAAAAATCATCAGTATGGTACGTAAAATGAAAACCCATGCTACATACATGTATGGAAAGGAAACCAAACGAAAATTCCGCAATAATATGGTATCAAGTCAAACTGTTTGGCACATGATTGTGAGCTGATGCTAGTAACAGACAAACGGTTAGTTGATTGTTGTAAACAGTGATTAGTGCCATATTCATTGTGTTTCACTTCGGCAATTATAGTATACATAATAAGCGAAAGCAGGGCTCCGATGACTTTTAAAAAAATCTTTGCTTTGCTGAGGTCTTGTTTTCATTGTGGCAGACAGAATGTTGAGATTGTTTTCGGTTACGAAAAACACGAAACACGTTTAGTTTCTAAGGTATAGTCCAACCACCAGCTCATGAGACGACTTTTTTCAAAGCTTGCTTGGCCAGACTAAAAAAATGCGCCGGTTACACGGGTTTTCGCAAACAAAAGAAAGAGATCGGGCTGAGAGACATGATGACAACTTCCAGCTGGCTGACCTCAATTTGTTGCGTGCTTACGCGAACAGCAGCGTTGTTCAACACACAAATGTTTTGGGAGTCAAAAGGGAATTTACGCACCGAGGTGGAGAGCGTATTTTAAAAAAATACATGCGTTTCTCTTTCTTTCATTTCCGAAACACGTGGAACTGGAACATTATTGGATCCTCACAAGCCAATTTAAAAAAAGTCGTCTCATGAGTTCGTGGCTGGACTATATACTGTGGTGCCTTCAGGGTGTGTAAACGTATGTATAGTCCACCCATCAGCTCATGGCACTTTTGCCTGAGAGGTTCAGGTTCCGTTGTGAAAAATTGTTCCTCCGCAAGGCAATGTCAGAGAAAACGGCGCACAAAAATAAAATAAAAACCGATTTCTCTTTCTTTTCTTTTTCGTAAGCCAACCGGAACCGGAACATCACTGGATCCTGTCAAGCTTTTCAGCTGACAAAAGTGTCATGAGCTGATGGGTGGACTATACACATAGTGTGAGTGGCGACATGCGAAAAATGCAAAGTGCTGGAGTTTTGTGCAAAATTCGACAAACAAAGTTATCAACGAAACACTGTTGGTATATAGTATGTGCCATGCACAAAATGAACAACAAACAAAACAAACAAGTAACTACATGGACTTGAACACAAACATTGCATGCGCATTGATGAATAGCAAGCGATACAACAACATCCATGCGCTTCTTTTTCTCTCTTACCTTGCAAGCCCCCAAGCCCAGAGGCGCCTCCACCAGCATGTTTTGTAGGACACAACCAAAAATCAGAGACACTAAGTTGACTTGATCGCACAAAGTCTTTGCAGAGTTCTCTCCATCAATCAATCAATATTTTGATATAAAGTTCAGCGATTTCGCTATTTCTTTTAATGTTCGCATTAATTTGATAGTTAGTGTATATTTTGGTTCGGTCGAATAATGTAGAAGCTCTGAGCGCATATCTTGCTTGTTGTCCAGCATACTATTGTTGTGCACAAAGTTGAGTTGAATATTGAACCAGAGAGTTGGTTTTGTTGATGCGATGAGGTTCGAGTGTTCGAACTCAGTTCACATATATATAACGAACGGATGAAACATCAGCGAGCGTGATGTGTGACGCGTGATGAAATCGACATAATAAAAATGTGTTCGGAGCAGAGTTTCGTGATGGGGTTGGCCGTGGTTGAGCGAATATGTAACAATCGATCGATAAACGTTGATAATCTGGTGTCGCCAAGTATAAATTGAAGTGGTGCCGACAAATTGATAATATTGTATTGTTTTTTTTTGGTATTGATTTGGTGCTTCGAATCCATCATTCAGTCGGTTGGATTGTCCAAATCCGACCAGATAGACGACATGATCAGATGGGATGGGGGCTGAATGGGTGTCGAACTGTCGGTCATTGGGGACTGCGGAATGGTCGCGTTTGGCTGCTGTTGCTGTTGGGGTTGTTGTGCCGACGACCAGATAGCGTGGTAGGACGCCCAGTTGGTGCTCGGACAGCTGAAACATTTGCATGGATAGTATAGGTGGCTTAGTGGTTGGTGGTTTGTGATGAAGCCACCGATGGTAGGCATGATAACAAGCTTCGCGGTCCAGAGTCCAGCTATTGGACACTATAGCTTTTGTGCGAAAGTTTGGTTTGAAATTTGCACCAAAAAACTCGAGAAGAATTTTTGGGCCTCATGCCAATTATTGGATTTTTGGATTTGGATTATTACTGGGTGCCAATTTTAAATTATCACTGGGCATGATAATTAGAGGCGTGACGTCGTTGGTGGGCTGCCTCTCTCAGATGGATTTCATCTGATCTTAGTCAAATGCCATGAAACTGTTTCAGTTCAAATATTTCTAATCGAAATATCCTGATTTACCGAGGCAAACCCATACCTATTGGTCGGCGATCCACCGATACCCTCATCGGGCTGTGAGCCATCGAATTGGTGATGATGCTGTGAATGTTGCTGGCCGACGGCAGTGGAGGCCATTTCCGCCGTTTTCGCACCGTACACCGAACAGTAGCCTGAAAATCAGGGCGATTTCTGTGGGAAGACGTGTCACGAAATGAAAATCAAAATCAAGAGAAAATCATCATCGTCATAATTCCGAACCGTTTTGCTGGAATGCAGGCACTGAGGCGGCGTGGTGCAGCATTGACGGGTTGGTCATCGATTCCATGTTCGACCATGTCGGGTATGTTGTGCTGTTGTTCGAGTGTTGTTGTGGATGCTGCTGTTGTTGTTGCATCGCGTTGTTGTTGTTGTTCAAGTATGTTGACCTGCACACTAGGGATGTTGTTGTTGCTTAGCGGGACAACAATAACTACGGATGTCTTGAGACCTTTGAGAAACTCTCAACTCACCAACACTAAACAACAGTGACGTTGTTTAATGCTTGAGTGAGACATTAAACCATTGCTTGAGAAATTAAAAAAAATTATTTCAACATTAGCGCGCACCATGATTGATACACATCGTTGCTCAACGGCGTCGGACTGCTGTCGGCCGAATGTTGCTTCTGCGCAGCCAGAAGATTCAGCTGGAGGAAAATTATTTTTTATTTAATTTTTTTTGAAAAAAGACACTTTTAATAGCATTCCAACCGTAGTGTTCGACATCAAGTAGGCCATGTTGAGTGCAGTGTTGTTGTTGTTGTATCCCTGCTGTTGTTCACTGTTGTTCTGACGTTGTTGATGCAGCTCGTTGACCACCGCCAGATCGTCGGCCGAGAATTCCGTACGCGGGCGCACGCCTGAATTTTAAAGCGCATACTTTCTCTTGGTTATCATTTGAATGAAAACTTTGAATCCAATTGAAGAGAAAATTTTTTGGCTATCCTCGTACCTGTACGCTGCAGAATGTGCTCTTCGATCTGACACCGTGCGTTGTCGACGTTTTGCGGCAGACCGGTTACCTGACGAAAATAAGTTTACTTTTTCTTATAAATTTCGTACAATTTTTTTTATTGCACAAATATGTGCCGACTGTATCAAACTAAATGATCGGGAAGATAGTGCCGGACCGATCCGATCCGATCACCAAGCGTGACACCAGCGATTCATTGTAGAAAAATGAAACATCAGCCAGCCGGCCAAAGGGCACTGACCTCGAATATCGGTTCGCGTTCGCGACTGGGCGTGATGATGTAGGTGTGCGTCTCCTGTTGTATGCGTTTGATCGTCGCGCCCTTTGGTCCGACAACTAATCCAACCACACGATACGGCACGCGCACATAGGCAGTGATGTGACCGGGCGCCGGCTGGCCGCCCTGAAAAATCAGGTGAAACAAGTTAAGCATTTGTCAGTTTTCTTAAAGTCCAGCTTGTGCGTCTTTTTCGGGCTCACGTGGCCATCTGGTGCATTCACACTGACGATGACTTGGTGCACCATCCGTCTGTGAAGGCGGGTCGAAACGGGCAACCGAAAAAGTACATTGTTGTACAATTTCACATTAGCTATTTCGAGGCACTTCAGATCACAGCAGGCAAGGAAAAAAAACCACACGAAAAACAACAGAGAGCCCCCCCCCCCCCCGGCATACTCTCACTTAGTGAATACTAATAAAAGTAAACTATGAAACGTCATGGTCCAGCACATTACAGCGCTCGATAGACGTTAGCGCGGTGCTATCGTTACTTCATACATACTGTTTGTCTCCTGGGGATTGTATTTCCCGCGGTTTAACGGGCCTTTAGGAGCCCCGGGTCATCATCATCATCAGTGTCAAATGTGCCCAAACTTTATCATAATGTGAATGAAACAGAGGTAGGCAGTTGTGTTGACGACACTAGTACAAGCTGACGGTACTGCACCTGACTGTGTCGTCGACTGGCGCGAATCTGCGTGAAATGGTCAGCGGCCTGTTCAATCTCCTGTTTCGCCACATCGACATCTTCGGGACGGCCCGTCACCACAAAAATTGGCTCCTCGCCACGCACCGGTGTCTTGATGTAGGTGTTGGTCTTGGCACGAAGCGCCTTGATCTTGCAGCCTGAAATTTAAAGGAAACTCGAACTGTACACATTGCTATCGAAGTTTGTGTGCATCTTTTGAATAACTTTTCGGCCACCGATAAGTATAGTCATCAATTCACGTGGTCAACTTTCGTCATCAACTAAAGCAGCCCGTAAATGAGCGCGATAATTATACAAGGGAGATCTGAATTGACTACAGTACTATAAGCCTAACTTTCTTGCGTGTGATGCGTCTTGCACATTCCCTGTGCTCCCTGTTTCGCCCGCAAAATATGGCAAATTTCAAATGCGTGTACACCTGTAATTCAAACCTGATCCTTGAATTTATATGTATGTAGCTTGTTTTTATTTCCCCTGATTTTTCGTTTCAACGACCACAATTATATCCATCATTCTCTCTCTTCCCTCCTAATATCCGCCCTTCACCCATTTGGCTCGCATTCACAGCTGCTTTTGTCGAAACGGCCGCTTTGTTTTTGAATAATAACACAGTATGTACCACATCAGTCGAAAGCTAATGCAAAACAAAGACCGCCAAGCATGCCAACAGTCATTGCGTGCCAAAATGCCCTGTTATATACTGTCTGTTAATCTGCTCGTCTGTTTTGTGTAAAAACACAGACCAGAAAAGATCTGCTCATCTCTTGTGTCATTGTATATCCGAAAATTATCTGTGTGTTCCTTCGTGACGTGCGTGATTGCATTTCAGTAACGCACGGCTACACAAGTGGATACAATTGAGAGCGCGTGAACGCGAATTTCCACGTGCAGAAAACTTCCGAGAGAACACAAGAGGACACAAGAAAATGAATTTAGCTCTTTGTATATCAGAACGAAAGCCTTCCGAACACATACATACATGGACCGGTCCCCATCCCTGTGCTTTCAACTTGTGCGCATGATGCTTCAAAATATAAGCAGGTTCGAACATACGAAATCCGCATGCACTCGATTGCGTTGTATTATCATGACTCGTACATGTACCGCATAGCGTGTCCCCATGCCGTAAAATGTGTACAATATACCCACTATAGTCAATGTGTTGCCTACACACGGGAAATGGAGAGAATGTTCCAGTTCTCAGATTTTGCCCGCGGGCAGCGCAGCCAGCGAGAGTGTCCAGTGAGAAAAAATCGGCGTTCAAATAATATTAGGTATACCCATCAGCCCGAAAACGCACCTTGAACATACACACTGTACCCATGAAGACCAAATGGCTCATTCAGTGGTCACTCAGGCTCACGCGAACACAATAAAGCCGTAGTGGCTAGTGGCTGCCTGCCTCAGACGAGGTGTAGGGCACACGCGGGTGTCCGTTTTGGCATTGACAGCTATGTATACATACATAGCTGGCAGATACATGCATAGTAGCCGTAGGTACACACATGCACGCACAATAAATCAATATACGATGAAACAAGAGTAAAATGCGATGTCCAGCCACTAAAGCAGCTAGAGGGCACCACCGCACGCACGCGAACACACTCGCATAACGGCATCAGGCTGAGACAACTGTCCACCCCCCGTAGCAGCTAGTGCTTACAATGCCTTGAAAGGGGTTCACGTTCGAGACCATGCGTGAACTAAAGGGGAACCTGCTTGAGCCTTTGTATTGTCCACCCCACGTCCATTCTAGTGTCCGAGTGCACACAACGGTACTGCGGTTGGCACAAACAGCATTACGCCTCAAGGTGTAGGGCATGCTTGTTGATGCTGTTCGGCTATACCAAAAATGGTCGAAAATGGCACGCATGGTTCACACCACTGGGCACGTAAAAATGCTCAAATATCCGCGGTGGGGCCTGCTGGCACAGCCATGGCTGAGAAAACACTGGCATGTGGCCCACTTTGCTTAGACACGTTGCTGTAATCTGGTAAATTAAGCACGATCCCTTCTGAAGCGTGGCGTGTGGTTTAACGCAAATTATGCACCCGTATACTAGAACCACAACTGCATAATCGTACACACGTATACGTATATGTACATACATATGTAAATACGACGTGATTTTCTTCGGACCCCTTGTCCGTCCAACGTTGAAGTGACCACTGCATAGCTGGTTAGCTTTACGTTTAGGTACGTGCCTGCCCACTTGGCTGACCCAAATTCCCGGCTTTTTGGGACGACGAAGGTGCGTACACCTTATAGTAGTAGTCAGGCACACATCTGGAGATATAGTATACACCAGCACACGCAGCTGTGTGTACCTTTATGAGCTTGGGTGGTCTTTCTAGTACCATCCGCAGTCCGAACCATTGGCTAATCTGGAGTGGTGCTCCAACGCATATGGCGTACATGTAGGCATATAGGTACACCTTTTTATATTTCTGCAACTCCAACCTACATAAAATTCAATACCAACAAAATCATACTACAAGTAATCGTACTATATTGTACATGAGCGGCGGCTTTCTGTTAACGAAATAATAAAAATACAAATCACGGAACACGCGTAGCTGAACAAAATCCAAAGTGACTCATGCTCGCTTGTATTAGGTAAAGCTCACAAGAAAAAGCGCGCTCGGCACTACGATACCGTTTCCATGCGCCGCCAACGGTACAAGTGGAAGTGGGGCAAATCTCAGTGTTGTACCAACAACAAGCTTCTTTTTTCGTCGAGTTAGTCGGATTTCGTAATATCTGCATGGGTATAATTTTTACTGAGTGCACCTCGAAAAAGTGCTTGTATGTATTGCTGGTGCTGACGGTGGTTGGGACCGCGGGCCCTTGATTTCGCAACAAACGTTTGCCGGATTTTTCCCCAACTGCAAGTTCGACCATGTATAGGTATAAGTTGTCACACATGGATAAAGTCAAATCATAATTTCACTCACGGGTGTGGAGCATTTGACCTTCATTATTACGTCGTGTCCCCATTCCAAACACAGAGAGGAGCACTTTACATAGCTTAAGGCACAAACAACAATACACTCGGAATAGGTGGGCAGGCAACAGATGCGGCACAAAGCAGCAGCAGTCAAAGTGCGTAAGCGCGAACACTTTCAGTTTCATGTAGCACACGTGAACACATATGTAGGTAATGCCACGTCGAGCGAGCCCCAGCCAACCGAACAGGTATGGGCGCACAGGTACCTGGTGCGATCAGGTACGCATTGTGGCGGACCCAGGCAGCAAAGCCAACGTCACTTCAATTGTTTGTGTTCTGTCTACAAACTGTGTTGTTGTTGTTGTGCTGGAAAGTATCTTGATTGTTCAAAAAACACGTATCCAGCCAGCCCCCGCCCGTCAGTGATTTTTTCTTCCCAATCGCAAAGCAAACAACATGCTGGCCTCAGAGCACAACAGTACGCGGTCGTATTTTACGCACATCATACATCAGCTTGAAAGCCGAACGGTGCTCAGTCATTTTTTAACGCAGCACCGTGTCAACCCAGACGAATAGCAATAGACCACCCAACCTGGAACACTTGTGATGTTTTACGTTAAATGTGTCTACCGTGTAATGAAATCTCTGTTCCGTCCGGAACCCCTCTTGTTCCGAAAAGAAGAAAGTTCGGTCCCAAAGAAGTTTTCTGAACCAACTTGTTGCCACCGTGAGTCTGTTTTCCCAGCCTTGCTGTGGGTGCACTGACTCAACGTACGTGACGTAGCGCTCCCAGGGTCGGCTCGGCTCAGTTTTTTTTCAAAAGTACACACAAAAAATCAACCACATAAGCAAGTTTTCGGGTGCATATACGGTACTGTACCTACAGTGCAGTGGCATTACTTACTCATGTGATGGCATTTACATACAATATTGCTCAGGAGCGTTGTGCCCCCTATACCCCTACTCTGGTTTGCGTGAGTGGTTTGGGGGCTGCGTACAATGTATACCCCCAGTCTGGGATGTGAGGTGTTGTGTACACATGTACAATGCAGGGTGACCGAAAGACCAGGGCAAAGTTTGATGTATTACTTGACACCATAAGTTAGTTTGTGTGTGATTTTGGGTTTGTATTGTTGATGTTGACACACACTTTGCGTGGCCTTTAGCTTACAGGAAAAGCACACACAGATACACACAAATCTACAGCAAGGTATGAACTGTAAACTCTGCTCTTTCGTGTGTATGTGCCGGACTGTTTGTGTGACAACATAGCGTTTCTGAAGGCCTGAAAATCTCCACCCACCTCAACAAGGAATGCAATGGGCAACTTAAGTTTGGTTGCTCACGCCATGCAGTCGGATGCAACCCAACTGAGTAACTTGGTGCATTGTACATATACTTGCATGTCACGTTACACAGTGCATGTGCGCATGTCGCCCTGATGTGAACAATGGGTTGTCCCGATATTATACAGTGTCCTTGGCGATCAATCGCCGTGCGCACAATTGCTGGCTGCTGCACCATTCAAAATCCTAGATCGTGCACCAAAGGAGCTGGTGCGGTTCTTCCGCAGCCGGTGACAAAGGTGGGCCGGAACTCCCCGGACGGATCCCCTTGGTGTTTCAGGGCAGATCCTGGTGGCGCGTTGCCCAACGTGAACCAGTCTCTTTCTTTCTTTATCGTATTTCATGTGCACGTGCATTTTTTCAACGACCCCACATGCACGGACATACAGCAGTCTGGAAGACACACACACACACAACGAATAAATTGCTTGTGTGAATCTCCCCTCTGATTTCTGCGTGCCTGATGCGGATTGAGAGAAGTTTCGACGCAACCCTGGCGAAGGCCTTGGCTACTATTAGCAGAATACATGTAAGAGAGACCTTCCATGCCAAAAAGTTTACGTGTCAGTTGTATTGTATGCAAACGCACACATCATCTTGATAATTGCAAATTAGACGCCACCGCTAATTACCGTCAAACGCCCAATACGGCCGGTGGCAGTAATTATGAAGATTATATTGTCTTGTTTGACCAGAAGACAGCCGCCACGAGTGAAGGATGTGGGGGTGGGGGAGGCGCCAGAGAAAAGTTCAACTGCGTTCGACATGGACTGAACGTGACTTGAGGGGGGGCTGGATCTGATAAGCAGATAAAATAAGTAGCGAATTGGTCATCGTAAGGACAACTACGCATAGTATATCAACCGTGAACCAAGTGTGGTGCGGTCCCCATCTATGTGTAGGTGTACACGAAACAGGGTGTGGTTGGCTTCATCAAGCTACATGTATGTATGACTCATGTCGTGGCCCGTTCCTGAGTGTACCCAATTGGACGCGACAAAAACTGACTGGTCGCCGCTAGCCGCAGGATTGTATACATACACAGTTCGTTCGCATGTGTACCCTACATTGTATCCATGCACTGCTTGTGTGTGTGTTTTAGCTTTGGTGCCTGGCGCGGCATGGCAGCCTAGTGCAAAACGGGTGGTACCTACTTACCACTGTGTGGCTGGGTGACCAGTCCCCGTCCTAACCCATGCGCGAGCAAGCAATGGTGCGGACCATGCATGTATGTAGCGTTTTACATGGCTTCCGATTTCCGTTGTTACTACTGCCTTCTACAGTATATGTGCTGTCCACTGCGAGGACCCTTGGTTCACATGCGCACGGGTAACCACATACCCGCAGCTACTGCCATGAGCTCACAGAGGTCATTGTGCTGTGAATGATATGCGATCAGAGCCATTGATCACAGAGCGTCGGTCATAAATAGCGCATGCAACAATTAAGCTCCGGATTAAAATGTCCTTTCAGCGTCGCGGCACTAAATTCGAGGCCCCAATCCGCCCGACCCCAGGTGCCTGAGAGACACACAGACATCCTTGGTCGGTAGCCAATCTAACAAGCCGATCTCTGGCTAGGCCAATAATGCCACACATGGCATGAACCCAGCTCGCAGCATAATATGCGGTCCCTCCGCTCTAACCGAACAAAGAAGCGGAACACTCAAAGTCCAATCGGCGTTGTTACGTTTCACACGTTCCCGCGAACACCAAACAGACGTGGCACGGGGATGTAAGTCAGTAAGCCACATATAAAGAGTGCCTGGCTGCTGTTGTTGTTTGTTACACATAATTTAGCGCGCGTCGAACTGGGGGGTAGGCGCCAGAAAGATACATCAAAAAAAGTCGACCGCTCTCACTCTCTCGACGTTCCGAACCCAGCGACGATAAGAACAACACACACAAAACCCACAGGGCGTGTATGCGACCGAAACCAAAAAACCACACACACACACAAAACGACCTCAATATTTGAGAGCAAGCCGGGATTTATTGCATTTGCTTATGCGTTCCGATTCGGTCGGACATATGTATTTTTTAGTCCTCTCTTGTTTGGTAACGCATTTTCTGGGTACATCTGGCAAATTGGGCCAAAAAACCGTGCGATTCTTCCTTGAAAAACACCATAGGCCCTTTAACATTTCCATAGGAGTGTAGCTGTGGGTCGTCATCAACCGGTATGTAACCCATAGTGGTGCCTGCCTGGGGCTGGTCCCATTTTCACTTGATACACGTTCCACAAAGCGCGCGCGCATTTTTTCGAACGCAAAAACGAACACACACACACACACGCACACAAGGTACGAAGCAATGACATGGTTAAACCACCCAGAAGCACAAGCCAACGCGCACACAAGCTGAACAGCAGCAGTAAGCAACCCACATTTTTGGCGTCTCGTATTTCAAACATGCACCATTTGGGCGTGGGTGCGGTTCCCGCTCTAGTGGTCCGTCCGCACTGAGGCCAGGAGCGAGCGGGCCTGTACGATTACACAAGGCTTCTTTGTGTCCATCCGTAATCGTGTGTGACGTACACCGTTCGTTGTTGGATGTTTCAAATAGCGGCCCCTCCGACCCTGGAGGTTACGCATCCGTAAGCACCCTATACATGTGTACAGCTTCCAACCAGTGTACGTAATGCTTTTGGTTATCGGCACAGAAAAACCACGGCCTTTGTCTCTGTTCGTATAAAAACGGAAAAAAAACCACTGTAACAACAACAACAAACAACAACAACACACATAAATTGAGAGCCGCGCAGGCAGATGGTCCGGATTTTGCATCCAATGCACACTATGGACCACGCAGTTCATACATACATACAGTATACATATATTGTACGTCGGACAAAGGAACGTTAGTATTCTTGGGATTACACTTTTCTGATGAAAAATATTCAGCGACTTGAACTTTAGTCCTTGAATTTCGTCATTCACAAAGGATACCCCTACTCTATTCACCCCCCAGGCATGGTCAGATAAAGACACTTTGTCCTGGTGACGGATTGCAAGCACCAAACAGGAACAAAATGCCATAAAAACTGCAATTCGCAAAACACGTTCACCAAGTGTGTATCGTGTCTAACCTGCACAAAATGACAGGACTTATAACCAGAACAGCAAACTATGTATGTTGGTATACATAGGTACGTAGTAGCAAAGCGGATAAGCCTAAACCTTTGTGTGGAAATTGTGTGTGTGTGGGGGTATAATTTCATTCATTCAACTTTTTGCGCGCACATCCTATTATAAACGCATAGTTGTGGTGTCAGTGAGGGCGCCCACCCTTTTTACCCACCACATACATGCAGATCGTTCAGGTGCATGTTTTCTGGTTTCCTCCCAATAAATTGCCGAAAAATGCAAAACAGAGAAATGAGACAAAAATTGATACGAATAGTTAACATTGCGATTTTTAGTCGCACGCGACGCGTGCGGATTGCAAGCACAAGCAACGGTAGTGGCGTGGTTATGTAGTTCTTTTAGTGCTGCTGGCCACTGGATGAAAGACCTTGTGTTTTGTGGAGTGTGCACGTGCATGCGCACCGCACACCATAAAGATGTGTGATGTAAAAGTGTAAAAAAGCCATGTAACACCATAAACAGTTTTTAGCAACAGTCATATCGCGTCTGGAAGTGTCCCCACGGCCAATAAGTATGAATGTCTTTGTTCACTTCAGTGCACAACACACACACACATACACACACCGATGCATGGAAATGTTCTCACGCTAATGCGTAGTCAGAGCCTAATGTATTCCACAAAAACGCCGGTCCGAGACCAGAACAGACGGAGTGATTTTTATTATGTGGTTATACACCGACGTCCGGTGCTAAATAAAATTATTGCATTGGACTGCACAAGTCACAGAGGTGTGCATCACAACGACTGCGTGGGTGGCTTTTTTGGGCGCGAACAAAGAAAGAAAGAGAAAATTTCCAACTGTCCAAGAGAAGAAAGTGTCCCTCAATTGTCAATTCCATCTAGCGGATCGAATTCCAACACACCCATATATTTACTCGGTTAGTCCATCATCAACCACCTCAAAACAACAAGCCGAAGAAGATATTTCCGAGAAAAAAACATCAAAAGGTGATCGCCGACCGTTACACCGCAGGTGCGAATAAAGTGCATACTGTACAAGCATACAGACACCGCACGGTCTATGTATGACTGTACAAACAAATGTATACGCACACCCGTGTCACACGCCCATAATCTCATATCTGGCATCAGGATCTATACACTTTTTATTGGTTGTCCGTGTGTACCAAAAAGCAAAAGTTCTCGCCATCCCTATTTATTTCTTGTGTACACATCACAACATCCGTTCCCGCCCTGAGCATGGTCTAAGAGCACGATGCTGTGTGTCTACATATCCCTGTTAGCGTACGTACGCCGCCCATTCGATGGTGCCTGGTGGAGTTTTTTTGGCGCGAAAATTGAAATATAAACACGTTCACACCAAATACATGCTGCTATTTATCAATCCAACTGCTGTTATTACGCTTTTGTGGGGCTTGTTGTCATGTCAGTCGCAGCGGGCAACCCACGCGCTCACCTTTACATATTTGACCTTATCACATACACACAGTTTCGTCTGGGCGCGAATTTTCTGGTGGTATATTTATTCGAAAAAAATTTGAAATGCCCACAAGATAATGTGTACTAACCACACCAATTGTGGCCCTGATGTAAATATACTAATAACAAATATAGCTGATTTGGTTGCTTTGCTACAACATGAAATGAGACCACAAATTTCGGGGTGCACGTGACGTGTCCCCATGCCATCTGCTTAGCTGTGGTGCATGCTGGTTGATTGATCAGGGGGGCTTTGAGTCATAAAGCGATCCCGAAATGCACCAGGGAATTCAATATAAATATGCGACGATTTATGCGTCCTCAGCATTATTGCGGTTTTATTGTGCATCTAAAAATATATTCCACGCTCATGTGGTAGTAGCTGAGCACGCACTCAGAAATTCTAATAATCGGCATAAAAATGCGATGTTTATAAGGAGCACATGATCAATAATGCAACGTTGTTATCTGCCTGGAGTTCTAATGGCCCCAAGAAAAGCCTATGGCCCCACTTAAGGTGCACTTTGCATCAAAGACCCTCTAAACAACTGCAGCGGAGGCTACCGTTAATCAGCAGTTTCTGCTGGCAGCGTCACATGCGAACGCCAGATAAGAATCTAGCGCCCATTATGCATATTCGAAAACATTGTTCCCAGACAGAATCTTCATTACGGCACCATTCTTCAGCCTCAGTCCCTGGTGCGGTACTGTGTAATTTTCAAACGTTGGCTATTATTATGATGTGTGTTGGGTTGCTTGGCCACAGCCCGCAGTGGCTGTAGTTATTCAGTGCAACAGCACGTAATAATCTCGGTGCATAAACACACGGAACCCCGTAGTTGGATTGAGGCTTGGCGGGGAATCCCGGAGCGTTGTTCAGGCCACGTCGTAAGACGATACGAACCTTAATGGTTATGCTGGGCGTGTGGACAATGGGCTTTGTTCCCGCACGCACTCGCCCTGACCTGCGCACTGACTGATGCTTCATTGTAAACACATAAGGGATACACATTAGGTGCAATATAATGACCAGGTCACATTATTTTCCAGAGTCACTGCTTGCTTTCGTGGGGGAATGTCTGCACAATTGTGAATGTAGGTATGTATATGTATGTATGTATTTGTGCCCATCTTGAGCAGGTGTTCTTCCAAAGCTCACTCACCAAACAACGGCTGAAAACTTTTTCACAAACCACACGTGTTTGCGTGCGCGCACTGTGTCCATTGTGTGATGAGCTCACGTGCATGCATGCATGCGCGTCACACGCATGTGGATGCTTGCAACGTGACACGTAATAATAATTGTAATGGCATTGTCTGGTCAGAAACCGCATTACTTTTCCCTGCCGTCCGCCCCCGAAACGTTCATAAAAAGTGCCCGATGACGATAAATACGGCAACTCAGACAACAACAACACCACAAGGTCATGTAAATTTTCAGCGTTTTTTTTCATTGTGTGCACGTGTTTTTTTATTTCGCTTTTTTCACCATCGCCCATCACGTATGGTCATGCGTATCTCAAACACATTCATTTCACATTGCTAAAATCAACTCACGAAAATTGGATTAAATAAATGATAATTGCTCTAGACGACAGCATGTATGTCGGTGATAAAAGCAGTTGAAGACGAAAAAACAGATGCAATTTGAATGGAAATGACCTCTGTTTTTCGGTTTAATAGAGGCTCATACACAGTGAGGTTCCCTATAAACGCAAAGAGAAACTATATCCGCACAAAGGCCCCGATTAGGATTTAAAAATTACGAAAATTTTCGGTGTCTATAAAACTGCAACCAATTACCCATACGTCAAGTATTGCGGCACGGTTTCTCTGTAGTGCGTTAATTATACCACCAACTTTGACATGTATTACTTGGGTATGGTGTTCTCACCACAAGAAGGGAATTTTTAATTAGTGGCCCTTGTGCACTGTGCAATGAAGAGAAATGAACGAATTGCTTGGTCTGCAGACCCAAATTTACTGTGCCGCACTGGAGTTTTTTTCGTTTGACTGCAGAAAACTTGGTTTGCAGGAGCTTGCCATTTTGATAAAGGTGAAGTAAAATTTTAACTCTCATCATCCGGGAACATGTACGCAGACGTTCACAAAATGTACTCCAAACTATTATGACTCAGTGGCAGGCAACAAGTTCAAAAATAAATTTGTTGTTCACAATACGCGCACGCATGAAAAAAACAAATAGACCTGTCGCATTGAATGCACCCGGTGACTCAAAAACATTATTTAGCATTATGGATTTGTATTTGACTCATTTCTACAATAAATGCAGATAATTACCAGGTCATTACAAAAAGCTCGTTTTTCATCCGGTGAGAAAATCTGCAGTAGTAGCTCCCAAAATACGGCTCGAGCAAGGCACTCAGTCGCATGCAATGTCACATGGATGAATGTTATATCTCCTGCTGTGCTTCTGCTCATTACTGTCATCATTACAGCAATCGTGGGAGAACCGGGCAGGAATGAATGACTATGCAAAAAAACCACAAAAGAAAACAAAAAATCAAAAGAAAGAGAAAGCAACACCGACCTTGACGTCCGACAATCTCAGCAACGTGTTCTGAACTGGGCACCACCACCGTTTCGGTGACGTTTCGTGCGCCGCGCATTGCCGATAGTGGACCCTCGTCACCTGCGCCCGCCACCTCGTAGTAGAACGGACCTGCAATTATACACAACTGATGATGACCTGGTGCACCGAAGGGCTGTGATGCGAGACAATACTGAACAATGCAGAACATCGGATCAATTGTGAATAAGGCACCGATGAGCGTGATAACAAAGAACATGACAACGTATAAATTATTCATTATAAATTCATTATAAATCAGGCAACAAACCATTTGGCATGTCAACATTAGCGTTTGAAACATCAATGGTGCCCGGTGGCAGCGTGGAAAAGCCGACACCCATGCCACCGGCCGCAGGTTCGAGACTGCTTTGGTCCACCACTGAAGACGTACCGCTGTCGCTGCCCGCTCGTGTGGCGCCTGAAAATTCAGGGTTAACATAAAATTAAAACAAAGAGAAAATAATTATATTTATTTCGTTCTACCTCTAACGATTTCGTCCTGTCCGAGACCGAGAACCGACATTTGATAGACCAATTGATTAAAGGGCGGTGAAACATCAGCCTGTGATCCACTACTCGACGACTGCGAGTACGCCGACGTTTGGTCATCGACGTCGAATGAAGGCATTGTAAGCACGGTGATTTTCTCTTCGTTTTTATTGTTCGATTTGGTTATTTGTCGTAAAGGGCCGCGTCGCCGATAAATTTATATGTTGGTGTTAACGAGTCTGATGTGCGGGAGCGGCGGCGGCTTTGTTTTGAGAATTGGTTGTTATTTTATGGTTGAGTGTCTCTGGTCAGTTTCTCTGTGGACGGGTTATGATGGGTTGGGTATCCAGAGAAACGAGTGAAGAATTCAGTCAAATCAATTGTATTATTAAGATAACAATAATAATATGGTAATATAAATACTAATATATATTATTTAGGTAGCTATTTTTTCTTATCTTGTTGCTGTTCCGGTTTTGCGTGGATAATCTGAAAGAATAAAAAACAGCGTACGAAAAGATGAAATAATAAAGCCAAAAGGACACGGACTCAATAAAACCTTAAAAAAGAGGCAAAGTTGGCTTCCAAAATAATTTAGACGATGTTCGAAACGCAAATTGAAGGTTTTCAAAGAGATGATTCATAAAAAAGACCCAACCAGAACTATCTGCAGCCTTGAAAGTAGCCGCGGAATGAATGTGAGCTCTGAACAAAAGCAATACATGTTATTCAAATTCAGTGTGTTGTTTCTGTTTGACAACAAGAGGAAAAAGCAAACAGACGGACGGAGCACAACAACAAGAAAATGAGAGAAAAAAGTAGGAAAAAAACCGATCGCGTCAGTCAACGATAAAATCAACGGGACGGGCGAGCGAGGTTGCAGGTTCGCAGCGAAAAAACCGAAACGCAAGCAAGCAAGCACCACCCACCCAGTTTTTTTGACGGCGTGCACACATGGACACACACACACACACACACACACACACACACACACACACACACACACACACACACACACACACACACACACACACACACACACACACACACACACACACACACACACACACACACACACACACACACACACACACACACACACACACACACACACACACACACACACACACACACACACACACACACACCCCACACACCACACACACACACACACTCATTACATCTAATGTGGTGTGGTTGCACACATGCACACAATGACTATGAACAACGGACCCTATGTGCAACTCACCCACGCACAAAGAAGACACGCCCATGCACCGGGAGGTGCCCGTTCCAGACCCGGACCCGACGCTGAACCGGTTCCTATAGACTTGGACCTGCCTTGTCTGCTCAGGCGCCTGGGCACATGGTCACCAAATAACACAGAATGTACGTGGTGGTGCACATTAAAACAATTCGACAGATGGCCAGGCGTGTGTGTGTGTGTGTGTGTGTGTGTGTGCACTCGATTGAAGACAGAGAGAAGAGCAGATGCTGATGCTTCAGTGACTAAATGGAGACAAAACACATACACACACATACTGGAAGAGAAAGAGCTGCCCAAAAACCAAAAATGTGCAAAAACAGGCCCAGATATGTACATACATATTTGTGACGGTGGATGACCAGGACCCGCTGAGTTAACAAGACAATGGACCTTGTGTGCATGCATGATGAGTGGTGCAGATATACGTAAACGTCGTTGCCTTGTTCTTGCTGGGGTTGGTCAAGGTGACCTGCACTGAAGACAGAGAGGCCTTGCTCGAGGGGTTCGGGGAAAAATTGGCGCGAAATTCTTGCTGTCGTGACATCTATGTAATCAATCGATTACACACACGCAGATCAGATAAATAGATAGATAATCGACGTACAGCAGGTTTACGCTGATCGCCAGATGACAACCAGCATGCGCGCGCGCGAAATCTGTGGCTGCCTCACTGACCTATGTGTGGGTGGACCATCTGGCTAAAGGCAACCTGCTCCTGGAAATTTATGACTCGATGGCATTTATTTGACTTAGAAAAACGTATACTAATGAGCGAATCTATTCTGGGGCTTCAATGATTCATTTCTGGTCGAAAACACGTGCAATAAACAGAAGTGACAATATGTGTCAGATTTTATTTTGTACTGAGTGCAGTAATGTGGGCCAGGGTTTGTTTCGCCCTGCTTTCGCAGACAGACCGAGGTGCCAGGGCTCGTCAGTGCGAACGCCTCTGGCAAATTTGCCCCCCCCCCCACTCTTTTACTTGTTCATGCTAACTGCATAGTCCATTTAGGTCCTCATGGGAACACATTTGCGTGCACAAGCACGTTTCTCAGCTGGAACCTATGCCATGAAGTTGACTCATGTCCTGGCATCATGGCACCTCTTGTTAGTGCACACACTATTCTGGCTTTGGGACACATGCGGAACCACGGGGGAAGCTTTGTGGTTTATGAATCACCACCCGAAATATATGTTGCGACCCATGCTTGTTTGCGAGCACCTGACTACAAGACAAATATAGAAATCATGAAGCGCCAACTAAGAACGCAACTGGCGTTTTGCAACAAAACAAGTCCCAGCAGCCAGAGCAACAGAACACAGCAGGAACTATTATAAACAAAAAAAGCACATTGCGGGTACTTTTGGTTTGGAGCAGTCCGCTTGTTGTTTAGTTCTCGTATGTGTGTGTTGTATCAATGTTGGTGGTGGCTGGTGGGGTCAAAACAAAAATCAGGAACAAACAAAACAAAACAAAGCGCACCGAGAAAGAGAAGAGAAATAGAGAGAGAGAGAGAGCCATAGCGAAGCACAAATTTTGTTTTTCTTTCCGAAAAAAGGTACCACGCAGTGCGCTGGCATATAATGCAAATGTCCGAAGTTCACGTGCTGCTTTGCAAAAAAAGATTCTAGGAAGCAGGAACACAAGCAGAAATAAACATAAGCACGCATTTCACTAAGAGCATATCGCCTGGCCATATCGGCTGGAACACAATTTTGCTGTCGTGACCTTGTCACGTTTCTGCTGATCCTGTATAAAAAATCAATGAATAAGCAGTGCCGTAGCTATAGGTATGAATTTAGGGGGTACCTGGACGAAAAGTCATTTTTATCCAGTGTATGTTCCATTTATGAAACGCACTGCGGATCCAGGGGGCAGTGGGCCACAGGGGGCCCTGGCCTCCTTTTTGTCCATTTGGCCCCTGAAGACGGGGGCCCCGTTTCGGTAGGAAGAAGGAAAAGAACCCCCTTAATCGCCGGATTTTCACTCTGATGCACTTCAAAAGTCCAGAAATCGCGCGCTTCGTTCGTCCGGGTCCGATACACCCATTTTGAATAAAGTTTGGTCTTTGCGCGCGTCAAAGTGCCAAAATTTTGCGCGCTTCGTGCGAATTGCCAGATTCTTTGTGCGACATGCGGCGTAAAAAGCGCAAAAATCCAAACAATCACCAGATAAAAATGACTTTTCAAAAATGGAACGCAAGGACTTTTTGGATT
>JASAMV010000587.1:0-18225 GCA_030248065.1 Rhynchonema sp. JSB1_4
TATGTTTGATTTCTTGGTGTGTTAGTGGAAGTAAAGACTTTGATGGACATTTTTCCGTGAATCTGACTTCAGAAGGCAATATTCGTACATACCTGGCGGTCGGCCATGTGGTCGCTTCTGAAAAGTGCGGAAACCAAGTAGAAACATAACTTTTTTGACCCGAAAGTTGTGACTTACCGCCGTGACCACGACCAGAACGCAAAATGCTACCAAAAAGGTGAGCTTCATGTCCGAAACCGTTGGCAATTGTCAAAAATGTGCCTCGAATTGGATATGATTCTGGCAGAAACCCATTCGTTTTATAAGTCCAGGACGTGTTGTTGTATGACGTTAGCAAATCAACAGGATATTGTCAAAGCGACACCTGGGATTTACGATATCGCTTTGAAGTTTTTGGGTGCCGTCACTTTTGGCTACTGGTAAACTATTGAGTGAACGCCAGATGAATTTTTTCCTATGTTTTCAGAGAAGTGCATTAACTTTTTTGCATGTCGTGTCATAATATTTGAGCAGCTGCATCAATCAGGACTCACCGCTGCTGTTAGACATTTTATTTTTAGGACGAATAACCGCGTGCGCGTGACGAAAGTGATTTCCACGAAGTTTGTGTACACTGTTTGTTCAGCTTCTTCAGACAAAGCCACGTCTGGATCGGCGCAAAATAATAAATAAAATTTGCGTGCAGCTCGAAAAAACCCATAAATCAGCGAAATATGATCTGTGGGGCTCCCGGTATCCTCAAGAAGTCAGGGCCTACAACAATTTGTAAGCTATAAGTTCTTCAAAATGCATAGTGAAAAGAAACGTAAATTACTGTCAATTCATTATTTATTATTTATATCGATTAGTGTTTCGTTTCAATAGCTCAATCATACTCTATCGGCAGACACTCGAACAATGGGCATCGGGTGCTCGAACATTTTACCGTCGTTGTCCATTGGAGCGACGCGCTTGAGGAGCGGAACGGCCCTGGAAATTGCACAAACAAATAGTGGAAATTCATAGTTCCAGCGATTCTTTTACGTCCTTGTGATTTGTTTTCATTGTTTGTTCGAGCTTTTGACGACGCAAGGACAATTGAAGTGCCATGAAATCAGAATGAAACAGGAAGCGTACAGCATTTGACAAGACCCGGCAGCGTGCCTGGAGGTCGGTATTTTTAAGAATATTCAATTCCAACTCGGCAGATGTACGTTATACGTTGGGCATTGGCCGCAAACAGGGGGCCACACTTTCTGTCACGATCGGGAGACCTAAAAATTATTGAGGGTTTTATGATTTACGTAAACTAACACATATCGATAATAACTTGTTCGCGGTCGCATCATCACGGCTCTACAGCGTGTGAACGCACATTCATCGAACTGCGCCTGAGTCGACGAGATTGATAGCAGACACACGCGATCAAAACGAACAGTATTTGGCTATTGGGGGACATTGCTGCCTTTACTGCTCTGGCACCCAGAAATTGCTCGAATTTAAAATGTCTGTATTTCGAAGTGTGAAAACTGGCAGTGGAGTACGCGTGCGAAATTTTGAAACCGAAAGGTCATCAGACAAGGGATTAGTAAGCAACGGAGCGGAACTGAATCCACGCAGTCGCCCAAATACAGATACTGTACACCGAGGCATTGATTCTGTTGCGCTCGGTTTTTAATCCTCACAATCAAGACCGCGGCATGAGAAAACTTACCCAAAGGCTATCGACGGGCCACGTCTACATACTCCAACCTGTTGGTGAAAGGCAAACTTTAAAGTAGGGATACGCACAAAACACGACAG
The DNA here is from genome assembly GCA_030248065.1 of Rhynchonema sp. JSB1_4. NCBI lineage: Eukaryota > Metazoa > Nematoda > Chromadorea > Monhysterida > Xyalidae > Rhynchonema > Rhynchonema sp. JSB1_4. The sequence continues at coordinate 1,783 of JASAMV010000587.1, forward strand.
AAATGATGGATGCCAACGCCTTGCTCGTTCACATAAAGTCGTGTATGGCTTACCGAACTATACCTATTGTTCCAGATGAAGGAATTCCTAATCAGACAATACGCAAAGATACATTACCTATGAAGATCAAAACATTGGCTTGCGCATAGCATTTTTCATTCTGCCCTCACAGATTTTCTCAGTATTGGTATATCTCTGATAATAATGATATGAGACAAGAGCCAGCCCACACTGTTAGGTGTAATTGAAAATTGACAGTGTGAAAACCCCACAAATTGAACATATAAAATGCACGACCTCTGTCAGAAAACCAAACATCGCAAGTTGTAGACCAATCGATGGACAGGCTTGGTTAGTCGGACGCTAAAAACACTGAGGTGTCTCTCAGGCATCATTGATGCGCAGTCACAGCCTACTGAAAGCCAGGTCAAGGCCTGGCCTGCTTACTGGCTAACGCTCAGATGACTTCTGGATGACATTAGAGGATTAGACGGTGGCACATGTCGACGACTATACTCATCTCAATTGGTATATATACAGTAGGTACTTGCCACGACTAACTAGCAAGGATTGCACATGACAAAAAGTATTTGGACACGTTTGTTTCAAAACATTTTTATTGGTGACTTCGGCCACACCCTGTCACGGGCGCCACGGGCACAACAGGCGCGTCACGGGTGCATGTGACACAGGCGCATGGGCTCACGGGCACTACAGGGTGTACAAACATCAATGCATCATCGACAGCACCGTCCATCTATGCGTCCCTACAGTTTAGTAAGCTGTCGCACGCTAACCAGCACTCGCTACGCGCTATGCGTGAGATGTACAGTAACCCAACGCCAACACGAGCCCGATTTTAGAAGTGGCAGATTAGCGAAACATTGATACGCGGCTTGGGAATTCTACAACGTGGTGCATGAGGATTTTCTCTTTCTATTCGTTTCACAAGAAAAAAATACTGGTGAAGCATTTTGACGCACAATGATGTATCATGATGCAGGAGTATAAGAGAAAAACATCATGATGCATCAAGACGCGTCAACGTGCGTCAAAAAGGTCCGTCAGACAGATCTTGATGCACAATGAAGTCAATCCCGAAATTCAGGCGGTGAAAATGGCTTGCATCAGCCTGTTGACCGCTTGGTTTCGGTGCTTGTGGTGTCACCGCTTTTCAGTTTGCAGCGTAATGTTTCGTGGAATGTCGATTGTGTTGACGCTCCATCCTGGTACAGTAGTTTTTCCCATAAAAGGTGTTTATAAAGCCGCTCGATGGGCTCCACAGGACGTGTGTTGTTCTTCTTAACACCTTATTTCGGAAACTTGAGAAATTTTCCATAAAAGGTGTTTATGAAGCCGCCCGTTGGGCTGTTGTGCTCCATAGAACGTGTGTTGTTCTTCTTAACACCTTATTTCGGAAACTTGAGAAATTTCCCATAAAAGGTGTTTATAAGCCGCCCGCTGAGCTGTTGTGCTCCAAAGTACATGTGTAGTTCTTCAAAACACCTTATTTCGGAAACTTGAGAAATTTCCCATAAAAGGTGTTTATAAAGCCGCTCGATGGGCTCCACAGGACGTGTGTTGTTCTTCTTAACACCTTATTTCGGAAATCTGAGAAATTTCCCATAAAAGGTGTTTATAAGCCGCCCGCTGGGCTGTTGAGCTCCAAAGTACATGTGTAGTTCTTCAAAACACGTGATTTCGGAAACTTCTGTTCATACATTGCTGTGAAATTTCCCATAAAAGATGTTTATATGTCGCCCGCTGGGCTGCTGTGCTCCACAGGACGTGTGTTGTTCTTCTTGATACCTTATTTCGGAAACTTGAGAAATATTCCATAAAAGGTGTTTATGAAGCCGCCCGTTGGGCTGTTGTGCTCCATAGGACGTGTGTCGTTCTTCTTAACACCTTATTTCGGGAACTTGAGTAATTTCCCATAAAAGGTGTTTATAAGCCGCCCGCTGAGCTGTTGTGCTCCAAAGTACATATGTAGTTCTTCAAAACACCTTATTTCGGAAACTTGAGAAATTTCCCATAAAAGGTGTTTATAAAGCCGCTCGATGGGCTCCACAAAACGTGTGTTGTTCTTCTTAACACCTTGTTTCGGAAACTTGAGAAATTTCCCATAAAAAGGCGTTTATAAGCCGCCCGCTGGGCTGTTGTGCTCCAAAGTATATTTGTAGTTCTTCAAAACACGTGATTTCGGAAACTTCTGTTCATACATTGCTGCGAAATTTCCCATAAAAGATGTTTATATGTCGCCCGCTGGGCTGCTGTGCTCCACAGGACGTGTGTTGTTCTTCTTAATACCTTATTTCGGAAACTTGAGAAATTTCCCATAAAAGGTGTTTATAAAGCCGCTCGATGGGCTCCGCAGGACGTGTGTTGTTCTTCTTAACACCTTATTTCGGAAACTTCTGGAGAATTCCCAAAAAAGGTGTTTATACGGTAAAAACGGTTTTTTCCGGAGCCAGATAGATTTTCAAGCTAAAGCAGGTGAAAACAAGGCGTTTTCAGGCCTACGATACACACGCGGCACTTGTTAAGCTGTAAAACCAGCAAACAACTGCCTGAAACTGCACTGCACTGAACTGCCTGAAAGTAGGTAGGTGTTTCCTGAATTCCTTGAGTACTGGTTGGTAATTTGCTGAAAAAAACGGTACCTTTTCCAAAAATATAAATTACTGACGCACTGGACACTAAGTATTGGGTATTGGCTTGGGTCAAAAAATATCGGTATTGTCCCCATGCCTGGTTCCGATCTCTTTTTATTCGACATTCTCTTTTTATTCTTTTTATGATGCAAGCTTTTTGAAGCAAAAAAAACCAACCGAACCTTTTTGACGCCTCATGATGCAGCGTGCATCATAATGCTTTACCAGTATTTTTTCCTGTGTTTTGTACACGCACATCCGAAATCGGGCTCGTGTTGGCGTAGTTTGCCTATATGTACTGTATGTGTGCCGCGTGCTTTTTTTGTATGCGTTTAGTCGCTGTTGGTGGCCAATCGCTGTGAACCGTTCATTGTAGGACCCATGAAACACCTTGTAACAAAGTCATCAGTTGTGTGAGGTTGCATGATGACGGGCGCTGAGTCACGACGCAGCTTTGGGATGTCATTATTTTGTGTGTCCTGGAAGAAACGTTTCGCGCCTTCTGCTGAAAAACAGTAGAGTTGCTGCACGGGATTTAAACGGGGCCAGGAAATTGTTCAAAATTTCACACGATTTTGGACAGGATACGTTTACTTAGCCACTGAAGCATAATGGTAACCAAATTGTCTTGTGCCTTGAGCCCGGTTCATTTATAAATTATTAAATTGTGCGCAATCCTTCTATTTGTATTTAATACTGAGATTAACGTGAAAACCACAATTTGCGTCTTTTCTGATTTTTTAGTTTTGTTTATTTTTCTTTCTTCCGGATTTTTTCTTTGCCGCTCAATTTTGTCTGTTTTCGCAGCATTTTTATGAACCATTGAATTGTGCGCGAATCTTTTATTTGTATGAATGCAGAGATAGTATTCTGCATACATATTGAGTGTGTGTGAACGTGTTTCCATTTATTGCAGGCAACAATTGTTACTACAGCTGAAGGAACAGTAACAGAAAACAGATTGTGCTTTTTAATGTACCCGTATGCATTTTCTTGCCTTAAGCGTATTGTTTGGGTCAAGTCTGGATGAATTTCCACTTATCTATGCTATGAATAATACGAGTTTCACCGTGGAAACGTGTATTACATATAAATGAACATTAACAGAAACTGATATTGTGCTTTTTTATGTATCCGTATGCATCATACATCGCACAAAGCAAAGCCCTACAGAACTACAGCTGTCACGGGCGCACAGCACGGGCCGCACACCCTGTACTGTTTCGTCAGAGTTCAGAGATTTTCGTATATGGCATGCGGGAGTCGGACGAAATGGGCTCATGGCTTTTTTACTATGCTGTACGTGCGCCCGTCATGCGCCTGTTGCGCCCGTGACAGGTTATGGTCTAACTTCCGACATTTAAATGTTACATCGACAGTGGATGTTACAACCAAATGACTGGCGAAGACGTTTGATTCGTTTAGATTTTCCAATCTTCTTTCGTTATGGTTTTTCTCGTGTTGTGCAGCACTAATGTGTCATGACATGAGGTTCCATTGCCCGACGCTGAAACATGTGATGTCCGCCAAACATTCGAGGTCCCAGTTCGAGTGCGGGATCAAAGCGGGTCAGCCTCTGGAATAGTGGTACCCTAAAACAAAGGCCATTTATGAACGTCGGTTATAAATACGTAAACATCATCCGCAAGGTTTCGGCTTAGCTTGTCGCAGGCTTTTAGGGTTGGTGCACGTGCGCCATATCCATAGCTTCCCTTCATTTAGGTTCTTGGGCCAAAACCAAATACAAAACCTGAGCATGACGTGAACCCATACGGCTGAAACTTATCACATACATATTGAATAATGTTACACCACGAGTGGAATCTACATTTTTGTACTGTATGTAGACTGACCTACTGCTCGTTGGCGTTGCCAGCGAATGCAAAGGGGTATCGGCCACACGACGACATAAATCCGGCCATCGTACATGTTGACAGTCATCGGCGTCGATGGTCACAAGCAGGGACAGACTTGAGAAAACGATCAGCTGGCAAAGCGGGGACATGTTTGTTTCAAATGAAAGTCAATAAACGTTTCTTAGTCCGAAGTGGTTGTTGTTTATGTACCTACATTCTGCGGACACTTCCCTGTTTGCCGCCAGGTCCGGATTACTGTACCCACGCATACAGACATGCTGATCAATGCACATGTATACTCCGACAATACTTTTGGGAAAAACTTTTCAAACGCGTTGCCTGATCCGTAAAGCTCATTATGCGTGTATTAGCTGCAGCGGCCACGTGACTGCCCCGCTCAACACACAAGTCTAACGTAGTGATTTGGGAAATGCTACGAAGCTCAGCTGGCTGCGCCAGCTGCGTGTGCTTTACGGATCAGGCAACACGTTTGAAAACTTTCTCCCAAAAGTATTGTCAGAGTATATGTGATCAGTCCTGCATAGTAAATCAGTCGTACCAACGACCCCGCTCACAGTCAGCTGTTCAAACACATTTGGATCGGTAACAAACGTTACTTTTTTGCTTATCTATGTATCTGACATGAATGGCACGGAAAAACTATCGTCTCCAGCCGGGCACCGCCATCTTTCAATTGCAGGCCCGTGCAATCCTCCTGTATGTACCGTACTTTCTTGTGGCTTGACGCAGGTAGTCACACATCATTAGCATATAGTGTCAGCCAGTTCCAATGCAAATCGCTTTGCGAAACGACTGGTGTCAACGCTTCACAGATGCGCCCCTTCGCACCGTTTCGCTTTGTGATTCATACTGTATGTATGTTGTTACTGAATCCGATTTGCCAGCCAGGAAAACCGCGGCGATGGAAATATGTAAATACCTTACTGAGTGCATGTGCCGTGCTAATTTATATCTGTGCAGTTGTATAGTGTTCCTGGGGGAGAGGGGGTGCGCCTAAGGTACACTAATTTCTCCGACCAAGGTAATACACTAGTGCACTAATTTCCAATCAGGGTACACTAAATTCCCCAATTTCTGCCTAAAACAGGCATACTTAGGCTTAAAATGGTATTTGAAAGCCTAAAACGTGAGATTTTTAGGTCAATGTTGTCAAAAGTCGCCAAAACACCCTTTCACGAAGAATTTTTGCAGAACGGCGCAAAAATAGGTCAATTTTTCTACCCCAAAACACTAATTTCCCTCCGAAAAAGTAGGGAGGTACACTAATTTCCCAGCCGGACCAGGAACTAACACTGTTTCTGCGTGAACATGAATTCTCGCATGTCTGCGCGGAAATGTCGCACGAACAAGAGTTGCGTGTGAAGCAGCAGTTTTATGTGTTTGGTTTTAGCGTTATCTTTTATGTTGGATTCTAGAATCACCACGACACACAAAGTGGCCAAAAGAACCCTTGAAAAATTTAGCACGATATCAGTTGCAGATCCTAGTCGTCCAAGTACGATCTTCTGCTGTCAAAATGTTGCCCACGACAGCCAGTCTTGTTTGCTGAGCACTCACTTTTCAGAATATTCGGAGCAGATATCTAAAATCAAACGTCGCATGAATAAGAATCCTTTCATTTTCTGCGATCAGTTACCGTACCCACCTCCTGTACTTGCCGCCCCACACTGGATGGTTCCACCACCATGTTACTGGGTTCAGCACACCAACGCGCTTCGTTGTCTGGCCCCTGAAATGTGACCGCATGCAACTCATACCACGGTGGCCGAACGATTGGACAAAGCAGGTTTGAGCAAGACCACTTTGAGCAAGTGAAAAAGAGCAGGGCCAAAAGAGCAGAGCATTTATTTTGTTCCAATGGCTTAGGCTGAGACTGATTTTGGAATCAGGCTTAATAAGCTTAGGCTTAGGCTGACACTTAAGATTAGTTTTGTGTTTGGGCTCAGGCTTAGGCTTAGGCCTATTCGTTTTTAGGTTCTGCTCTTTTGGGCTCTGCTCTTTTTTACTTGCTCAAAAGTGGTCTTCCTCAAACTGGCTCTGCTCAATTGCCGGTCCGCCACTTATACTGTACATACACCATGCCCACCAAAGCTACCATTCCTGAGACCAAAAATACCGATACCCCACCACGTCTCTGGAGAGGGCAGGCGGTACTGTAAACAAAAGACAGTTCCACAAAACAGTGTTTTTTATTTATCCGCATAGGAACTGCTATCGAGCCATTGCTTGCATGTTGCTTGGGTGTACACCGATACCATGCACAAGAAATAAGGCCTGTAAGCCGTCGAACAAAACACAACAATACACAAACTTCGGGCTGCTATCCATGTTCCGCGGAAGCCAAGGGGTTGAGTAGGACACAGATGCAGCGCCGGTGTCCGAGCGTTTGTTGAGAGTGGGGAAATTTCTGTAATTTGGATCAATAGCAAGTACTGGTATGTATAGTCTACACAAACTGCGACAATAAATCCTCGAAATAATTATTGCTAAAGTTTGTCGCACATTGGTTGCTGCAGAAATTCGTCGAAAAACTTGAGTTACATGGAAGAGAGGTTATGTACATATAGGTCACAATTTCGTCCCTAGCCCTCAGTATCTAACCGAACGTAAACAAAAGAGCTTCACTGCTGTTCGTTGCTTTGTTCTGCAGCTCTCCATTTTTAATTATTTTTTAATTGAAATAACAACAGTTTACGACGAAGTTAAGCCTGATTCAGCTAAAATAGCGCAACCTACGGCGGCATCGGCAAGGAAATTGGCGCCAGCAGCCAGACCAGTTGATCGTAGTCACTTTGTTGATTTCGTTTCGGCATCAAATTATTCGGAAACATCGGTCGCCCGAAAACCAGCTCAAACTTGGATGGCATTGCGTTGAAATACGGCATGCTCCCTCTGAAAAGTACGACCAGAGTCACTCCTTCGTCGATAAAGGTGCTTGCAGCAATACTACGCTGATAGTGCTGTCTATACATATCTGTTGTGGGTGTAAAATACGAAAATAAGCTTAAAATAGCTGCAGAACAGCACCAATATAAAAAAATCTGACGTTTTCTGCTTATGAAAAGTAAAACACTTGAATATTACGAAACGAAACCGACCTGACGACAGCTGTCGAACGTTCATTAATTTGCTGACGCTCATCGCGACAAAAATTAGGCCCAAGTGGATGGCAGTCACTGCCCTCAGTCAGAGGCAAAAACGGACTTATTGAAATCAATAAAGCTAGCAGTAAATTCATATTCAGTTGATCCATGATGTCGCAAAAAATCGTGAAACGCGGTAAATGCCTAACCTTTTCTTTAAAAATGCGATTGTAAATATGCGAACTTTACTGGCCCAGGACGCCAGGAGGAACTATAGAAACATCAGACGCAGGGAACCGAAGGTAATGTAACCTTCTATTCTAAAGTATAGGCTTCTTGTGAAGTATATCTAGTGCAGCACTCCATTAAGCTGCAGTTTTGAACGAAGGTAATTTTGTGTTTTAACCTTTGGATTGTTTATGCTCGCTTTTCCTGCAGTCATTCCTTTTCTGGAAATATGTGGGTGTAGTTCTAGTTAAAATAGTATGAACGCACTTACAAACATATTATACGTCACTCCAAGAGCAAACAGCTCCACTCCTACCAACGAGCGTTTATTTTCATGACGTTGCAAAGTAAATCCTAATGACCGATATAAACAACTTAACGTATACTTTTTTATGGATGAATGTTTTCACAGTTACATATCACAATGTTACAAGACCAAATCACAATGTGGTCACATGGTTTGTCTGTCGTTTGGTCAAAAAACGCAATCAGTCTGCGACGATGTTCATTAGGTTCTTATTTTAATTGGAACGTTGGTCTAACATTCTAGCCATGCTTCCTCTTTGTCATCGAGTTCTCATTACTCAACGGTGTCCAGGATCGTTGCTCACGTTTGACCGCCTTGGCTTCACAGAAAGTTGCGGAACACTGCAACTGTTCAGAAGCGTTACGTATGCTCCCCAAAGAGGTTCTAACTTTGCCAATACAATGAATAAAATCGTATGAAACATCAGCGATTAACTGTCTTACCCAAATCGCATCTTGCGATTCAGCCACCACCCCGGTGACACCGGGAACGCATTCGGGACCACCTGCTGGGGCAATCTCTCATGGTACAGGGCCAGGTGGCCTCGCTTGGCTGGGTTGGAGCTCATTTCACTGAATATGTTTTTATGCTGGTGAGTGCAAGTTTTAAAGAAAAACGATAAGTTATTGCGTATAATGGGTTACACTACAAATCTTATTGTGTGCGAACCTCGAAGGAGTCAAACGTTGTTCGAAATCCAGCCCAACCACGTTCGGTTTGAAGAACGAACTGAAAAAGATCGACGAAAATTTGTTTGAATTAACCAGTTTTCGGACGATATGTCGGGAACAGGCCACGTACCGCGCTTTTCGTTCGCTGTGCAGTCCAGAACCTCCGGCCGCCGTTGTGGAATGCGAAAATATCTGGTCGAAACATACCGTGCAAAACAAATTTAAAAAAGCCAAACCTGAAAAATGGGAACGCTGTTCGTCTGCTTCGCACTTGTGCTTCGCGGCACCGGTCGGGCCATCGAACGAAACGACAATTAATGTCGTTATCGGCATTGACGACCATCGCCCACAGACATGCCATGGTGACGATTCGGTACAATGCGGCGGCCATTGTGCTTGATCTTTTTATTCTCGCTGTGCGCAAAGAGTAACGACTAATACTGCCATTAGCCCTCGACTTGTCATGTTACAACTACATCGAATGTTTGCTCGTTGTTCAAAGGGTCTATTTTCGTGTTTGACTTTCCGTAGGCAGGAAGCACGTCAAATCCGCTAAACCCAAAAGGAAATTATGTCCTTTCGCAACTATTATACTCAGCACTGTTGCAAGGCGGTCTGTCAGATCAGATCTAAGTGGATGCGACTGTGACCTTTGGATGGCTGGAAAATGCATCTGGAAGAATAACGAAGCGACACCCTTTATAATAACAATCCGATCATAATTGAACAGCGTACATATAGGTTGATAACAATGTAACAGTCCACACAACGTGAACAAAGTATACAATGGCAATTCTTTTGGGAGAAACGTTTCAATGGCGTTGCCTGATCCGTAAAGCGCATTATGCGTGCACTGGCTACAGAAGTCACGTGACCGCTATAGCCAGTGCACGCATCATGCGCTTTACGGATCAGGCAACGCGTTTGAAAAGTTTCTCCCAAAAGAATTGTCAGTGTATAGACAGTTTATTAATTTTTTAGATTGTAATCAACGACACAAACACAAAGTACAGTAGCAGCTTGTCGAAAAACGTCTGTGGAAGGTCGAAATCCAATTGAGGACATTCCTTTGACGATATGCTTATCATATCAACCATCACCGTAACTCACTACTGCGCTCCAATGCAGCAGGCCTCAAACGCTCGCCAAAGTTCGGTTTGAAATAGCAATGTTGGAGATGAGTTATAGCAATATTGCAGCAATGTTTCGTTCAGCAGATGAAAACCCAGGCCTGAAAAACTGGTGTGCGCCTTTGGTTCGCACTTCAACCTTGCAGCACAAATCGGACCACCGAACGAGAAGCGACAATCCGATTCACCTGCAGCGAAAACAGCTGTGAACAAGGAAGTGAATAGTGCATATGATGCCGTCCTTATCTGTGTAAAAATAAATTCTCGAGTGCCTTTGCGTAAAGGCCATGAAACAGAGTTGCGCCTTATAATCATCAGTTTTATGGGTGTTAGCGTATCGTTGCGCAGGATATTAGAATCACCACGAAACACAAAGTTTTGGCCAAAAGAAACTTTTGAAAAATTTAGCACAATATCATTCATCACAAATCAGTGATTCAAGTCGGACGGCATATGATCTTGTGCTGTCAAATCTTGCCAGTCTTGCTTGCTGCGCACTCACTTTCAGAATATTCGGAGCAGATATGTATCTGAAATCAAACGTCGGATGAATAAATATCACCATTGGCTGATATGGGAGAGGACGGCAAAATTTTCTTGCAGGGACCAATCATCCAAGTCGGCGTGCCCACCTGGGCCAAGGGCGGATCCAGGGGGGCCGGGGCCACAGGGGCCATGCCCCCATTTGATCAGATTGGCCCCCGAAGGGGGCACCGTTTTGGAAGGAAGAAGAAAAAAGGGACTCCTAAATCGCAGGACCCCTGGTACATATGTACATATACACTTCAAAAGTCCAAAAATTTCGCGCTTCTCGCGTCAGATGTACACCATTTCTAATGAATTTGAAGATGTCCGCCCACTGCTTGGTTTATACTGTATATAGCAGACTAATGAAGATAGATGAAGAGTAATTATCAATGACAATAACAATCAGTAGAGTTGCACTCCATTTCATGGAAAGTGACACGTTAAGGCTACAGGTAAACCATTCTAATGATTTGATTAGAAACCACGTGCATAATACCTATGTATCTGAGAATGCAACATGCACTAAAATGTTTACAGCTTGCAACTTCGCGGCGTGAGAAACCTTACACACGGTGGTCGGGAGCAGCAAAACAACTAAATCACGACTTTTAACGAGTGGCCGTTTCACATGCGGACGTGTCGCAACAACAACATAATAACAACATGATGGTTATCACTGGCTGATTAGGTCGAGACCTTTAGGTAGACAAGACACTATGCACATTCACATGTGATCATTCCGCGAAATGCACTAATGTAATGTAGAACTTTGACATTGAATGTTCGCTCCTGTTGCTTCTGGTGCGGACAAATTTCGATGCATTACTGCGAGATTTACACAATATGAACTCTGGTGCCTCGCCTTAATGCATAAAAAGATTCGTTTTTGCTTTCGTTCCGCATTCTGGTGCCCTGATTGAAGTCTTGTTCAGTGTTTGAGCTTTATTTCGAAGTTGATAGTGATGACCCTATTTTTCTGAACCACCACTGGTTTACAATCTATTTCATCCCCTGCGGCTGGTAGCGCATTCATGGCTTTGATTTACAATGCGGTAAAAGTCAACACAGTTATTCACTTTGTTGGACACACGCGCACGCACACGACCCACGCCGCATTAGCCCAGTTTACATGGTTACCGACCGCCGCCATATGCTTTGTAAACATCGGGTAATATCGCAGTGAACATGCTTATTGATGCCATGTTATCGGCATTTGGTACCGAATATTGTTGGAAATGAGGCTGTTCAAATGGTGTGTGATGTGTGTTCACTGATAAGGACCAAGAAGTGACATGCACCCATAGACCTAAAAGGGTGCCGACAAAGAGTATCTCTGCAGCGAAGGGTCACCCAATGTTTGTGACCTCGCTATCATGACATCTGTGTAACTGAGCTCAACACAGTACGACAAACTGACCGCCAACCATGAAAGTGTCATTTATCTTTTTCACGGTTTTATTGCGCCTCACTGAACTTTGCGGTATATATCGCAAAAAAGAACTGCCTGCTGAGTGTTTTGCGTAACTTGCACCCCCTTTGTAAACGCATCTGGTCTTGTACTTGTACTTCTGGCTGTAATTTGTGCTGAACGCAACACTATGATGTCCACAGCACAGGTATCAGATTTCAGGTGTAGTTTAGGGCTTGTTTTTTGCATCACCAGCAACGGTATGTATCTACGTATAGATCTCAAGTGAAATATGTATCCCAGGTTTCTTGTTTTTCAACTGGGCACACGTTGTTTAATGAACGCGTTCAAACTGCTTAGCTTTGGCTCATTCCAACCAAACAGTACTATGCTACTACCAAGGGTATGACTATACCATGCCAATCTACCCGCTAATTTATGCGCCGAAACCACAGTGCGACTGTTCACAAGTGCCCGCCGTATTCGGCTTCTAAATTTGTACTTCCAAAACCGCTCTCATTCTAGTTATGCGCGCCGTGTTGTCATTCGTGGATGCTCATTTCATCTTCCTGAGGGTTTGAGTACACTTCATTTGGCATCGCCGGTTCCAGCCTGAGTTTGGCTCAAATATCTAATATCTCGCTGCATGGTTTGATCTCTTTGTTCTGGTAAGCCCGGAACTGAACCGAGCCGATCCCTAAGTTATGCTACCAGACCATTGCACTTGCTGCTTCACTACAACTGACCACAACTGGCACATACATCCGTATATAGAACAAGGTCTATCAGTCCAACATGTAGTGGCTGGTGGTCACTTAATTCTCGCAAAAGACATTTGTATCTTTTGCGGATAAAGATAAGACGCATGGTCCACAAGTGGACCCTCTTCTTTCTTGCACTCGGGCCCAGGAGATTCGTTGGTTTTGCATAAAAAGCCGAAAAATGCATGAGTTCAGTTTAATCATGTGAGCTTTGTACTACAGCGTTAAAATTGGCGTATATGCCAAGTTAGTACACAAGTGGACTTGGCTATACTTCTTCTGAAAACATTGTGAAACGAAACGTAGCCGAGCTTTTTGGCCATTTTCATTGACAATTGAAAAAAATCTAACGGATGTATCAAAGTTTGCTGCTTGAAATTGCTTCGTTTTTCTTAGGCTGCACTTGTTGTATTTTTCCTAGGTGGTCCAGCAACTTTAAATGTAACTGTACCTACATACCAGTTTGCAATTTTACCACCAAGTTTGCAGATTTGTGAGATTCCTATCCCATTCAGAATTTTAGTTCCTCTCCGTTATTGAGTTGTACAGTTTCAGTTGTAATAAGGTTCGTTATTTTATAGTATTTGTTGGCTTATAGACGGTAGCATAGCTAGGTACAGTAATTCTGTGGTTGTGCGCTGTGATGTGAGCCGGTACCCGACATTCGTTCATACATACCTAAGGTACAAGTAGCAACACAATGAAAAAGTTTGAGGTGAAAACTATCCAAATAAAACCTTATGGTCGCCTGTGTCCGCCGGACGACATGTGGTCGGGTAAGACCTGCTGCTTGGTCTTTGTGACTTTTTATGCCTATTCGGATACGTTTCTTGGGAATTGTCCATTTCGATGGAATTAAGCCTTGAACAAACGCATGGCACCTAAAAATATTCAATATTCACCCAATGCCACACACCGCAAAAACCATTAATTGCAGCATCGTCATAATTTGCTAGAAGCATTGATGCGGCGGTGGAAAGGAAACGGCAAAAACTTTTTGCGACGGCGCTGTTTGTGAGCCAAGCCGGTGCCGTTTGTTTATTGCGCCAAGTTTTTGTTGTCGATCACCCAAAATTGTTTGCGCTTAATTTTATGGCTGGACGGAGAAAAATGTTCATTTCGAGCTCGGCCTGTGAGCTTCCACACTGTACAAGCTTGGCCATTATTCGAAAATAGCAAACCAGACATTATGTATATCCCGTACCGTGCCGACCGGAGCGTAAAATGTCGAACTTTAATTTTTGGCCGCTGTGCGAGTTCTTTTCACGGTCCAAAAGCGTAATTTGTTCGAAGCAGAAGCTCTGAGCACTTCAGATCCAAATACGAATTCCGGTGCTACGGGATGCTTTTATCATCTTCTGCAGAAAAATGTGATTAGTTCCTTGAGTGGTCGGTGTCGCGTCTACGACGGGGTGCTTTTTGTGTCGCGGCTGTTTGCTTGACGTTTTATGTTGATTACGTTTTTGGTAATACGAGTCCTAATTTTAGTTCATGCAGCATGAGCTTGATATAAAGAAGCTGCGGTTGCGCCGCACAGAATATGCGGGGCTGCCAGTCCAGAGCAGCAGGGTCTACAGCGTCCATAATACTGTTTTCTTTAGCGCAGCCCCTAATTTACCACTGATGCGTTAGTAACTTGGTGTGACAGCTGAAAAACATGCCGCAGAAAGGAAATGTAGCAGGAAAACCTCTTGTAATCTGGCCAGATTTCGTGACCAATCGTGACAGGCCGCTCCCGTTGCCCCGAAACTATCCAAAGTTACAGCGGTAAAAATCCACAAAGCGCAACAAAGAACTAAGGCTTTTAGACTTATTTTCTCAAGGACCAACACACCTGTTCTGTCTGATTCAGTGGCCTACCATATGGGCGCCAATTCAATATTAGGTCTGTCTTCCAATACCCTCCGGCATTTCCGTTTGACTTCCAATTATGCACTCTTTTGTTGCTTTCAATTGTCTTTGATGTTTTGGTATATTATGATTACGATCTTATGCTATGGTGCGCCACACATAATTACACTTTTGTGCTCTAGTGCCCTTTCACCGTATTTTTGCATCCGGGTTGGGCTCGGTGGGTGGTCAGTTTGTAACGGAAAGCACGAACCGGTTCTTGATGAACGCACTGTTCTGTTGGAAAATAGTAAATTTTCAGAACCATAAAGCCGATTTGATGCGAACATCAGAAAAGAATTATAATTCTTGTTATCTGTTGATCTTTAGCCGACGCTCTTTAATTTTCGGGTCGTCGCGTACGCCTTTGCTCGCCAGGATGGAACTCAGCCAAGAAGCGCAAACCGTTTCCTTGATTTTTTTTGCTGCACGTATCTTATTGTGTCCCTGCTTCTGCTGATTTCTTATTTTGAGTTACAAATATGATTTGCGCACGCTGTTTAGTAAACATAAATAAGCCCCGTGTGCCGTGGCGCTAATCCTCCTGCTTCATGTTTGTGTTTCCGAACCATAGACAGTTTTCCATTGTGTTTTGCCTGTTTGTTACTCCTGAAAACTTATCAGCGTCTCTCTGTGCTCCCTTCAGACTGAACTCTATTATTTTTGAAGAGTTTTGTTGTGCGCCGCTACGCTGAGGTCTTTCGGGACTCTTTGGACGTACTATGTAGGTCCCACCCCACAAGCAGGGTTGTTGTTCATTTATTGGGGGGTCGTTTGCGCCCCGGTTCTGACTAAACTTATCCACCGTCCTTAAGAATTTAAGTTGTGCTTTTTATCATTATTCGCTGTTGTGCTAGTTTTCTGCTTGTCAGCTGACTCATTCTGCACGTGTCATTTTTTTGGTACAGTCTACAATTATTTCTT
Organism: Rhynchonema sp. JSB1_4; assembly: GCA_030248065.1. Classification (NCBI taxonomy): domain Eukaryota; kingdom Metazoa; phylum Nematoda; class Chromadorea; order Monhysterida; family Xyalidae; genus Rhynchonema; species Rhynchonema sp. JSB1_4. The sequence goes on from JASAMV010000587.1 coordinate 17,244, forward strand.
TGGGGAATTGTTGGAATTTTTTTAACTTGAGTGAATGTTTTTGCTTTCAACAATAACCGCAAAGCATATCCACATTTTCTGCGATGATAAATTTCAAGCATGTTCGAACTCCCACCGAATGACACAAAAAGCCTGACCGTGACCACTTGTGCTTACATTAGAGCAATCAACCTAATGTGTCAACGTAAACAGACCCTTGTTCAATGGGTCACTCTCCCAAAGACCACACAATATTGTTATTTATCGCGCCGAGCGCGAATATTTTTTATGGCCCTCACATGCGCTCAAAGACATCTGTTACCAACAAAACGGACGATTAAGTGCCATTTTGTTCCTTGGGCTGTGATCCCAGCAGCTATGGGTTGTATTGATCACAATATGTGCTTCTAAACGTTATTCGTATGTACTGTACATGCGTTGTATGTTCCAAGATTGGTTGGGCAGCAACATAAATTAAGCTTGGCACCCAAAAACTGAATACCATCGATATAAACCGGCAATAGAGGTGAAGCCTTCGTGGTTTGAGCGATAAAGCCCGTTTGTCATGATTAGCGATAGTCGCGGTTTTTTTGGTCGCAAGGGTGTTCCAGATTTATCCAAGCCTGCTCAGGGCTTAAAGATGTCCCTGCTCGGTAAACCTTGGCATGTTTCAAAGATCTAACCATATCCAACCAAGCTTTCTAGGTTTTCTAATAATCTGGTCGTTTCATTTCCATTCACAGTGAAGGAATCGTGGTCTCATACACAAACGGATCTGGCTAGTTTTATTGCATTTTGAACTGCGCGCGTTGCGCACACACAAGGGCGACGTAATGAAATCTGCACAATATCGCTGTTCGTTGAAATCCGAGCCGACCGTAATTTTCGCGCCTTTCATTTCACCGGACTATAGGTGTTCATTTGGTGGGTTCCTTGATCCATTGCTTTGACATGTCTACAAATGGCGCCTCAAGAATTCGCAGTCTATGAAAAGGGTCTCATA
>JASAMV010000588.1:0-12528 GCA_030248065.1 Rhynchonema sp. JSB1_4
ATATACAGTTCCGGGTGCAATTCTAGGCTGAAAGTTGAAGTCGCCTGCACGCGGCGGGCACACCCGGGCACGCGACGTCCAAGGGGGAAAACAAAGGGACCGCCCGCCCGCGGACGCCCAAAACTTAGCGTGCACGCGCGTGCACGCGAGTTACTCCCACTTTTGCCTATACTTTGCATTGTTTCGCACGCGCGTGCACGCGACTTCAACTTTCAGCCTAAAATTGCACCCGGTACTGTAAGTGCTCACAGATGATCCATGGCCCCGTGGTTGCAGCTCACGTGGTTCTTAAAAAATGCAAACTTTTGACAAACGCAAACCAATTTATGTACCAGACATGACAACCTCATAATACACCTAAATACTGTATAAGCATAGAAATTTGTTTATCACCCCGCCCACCCTTTACAGAAGCGCTCGGTGAACTACTGGATCGACTGAAGGGACCGTTCAATGTGGAAACCGTCATCGACCCAATAAATGTGCAGATATCGGAGGCGGTGATGATATTCCAGGAACGCGGACAACAGGTGGCCACCAAGGTGAGCCCGCGCTCGTCAGGGTTTCACTTTGAACCTTTTGATAAAATTATTGATTGGTGTTAGTGGCGCATTTATGACTCGAACTAAGCGCAGTATTGAAACATCACGTTGCATATTCAGGTGTTCGAAGGCTGTGGCCAACCGCCGCTGGCCAGCAGTCGTCGACGACGACGCGTGACTTTCGACGATCTGACGAGTCTACGAAGTGGATACACACAGAATGAGGTGCGCCCGGTGCTCATCAGTGTCGCTTAGTTTTTGATAACAAAGCACGGTGAAACCGGCTTATTTCGGAACTCAAATGTCATCTGCCGCCTTGATCTTTCAGGCACACAAACAGTCCAAAGTGGTCCGAATCGCCACCGACATCAAAAACGCAATCACAACCACCAAGGGCTTCTGGCTGTCGTTGCCGGCAAAGCTGTGCTCCGACGCTCAAGTGGCCGCTTCGAATGGACAGAATTGCTGGAATGGCACGCAAGTGGCCGAGTAAGTACCAGAGTTTCTTATAGTTTTTCGGCCTGTTTGTTAACATGCAATTTTATGCTTCTTTGTGACTCGCCAGAGTTACCTGCTGGACCACCAGCTGGCCTCGTGTGTCTATATGCACAACGCACGCGTGTGTGCTATGCAGCCAGTGCGTGCGCAAGTGGGCTGGCTGCTGCTTCACAATAATGCACAACAATACATGTGCGTGTGTGTTTGTTATCCCATGCCAAGTCAAACTCAAACCCAAGTCAAACCACCCCCGACCCGTGCTTGCCAGAAAACACAGTGCACATGCACAGCCGCCTGGTAACAAGGGCACTGGAATTAAAAAAAATCCCACAACGACAATCGAATCTTCAGCTACACGCATGCCCTGGTGGGCGATGGTCTGGTGAATCAGGTCGACAATCCGGAAGTCAAATTGATGCCGGTGCCGAACTCGATTGTGGCCGATCAGATGTTGCAATTGAGACTCACAACCGGCAAACTAAAGGACGCACACAAGGGTCGGGACAACGGGGCTGTTTGGGGCGGACCGGCTGTGCCTGGCGCGGACAGGATCAGTGGTTGGTTCATGCATATTTTGGTATATCTTGTGATTATGCACTTAGTACCCAGCTCACTGCCAGATCAAAGGCTGTCAAATATGATGAGCGGTCTCTCGAGATTTGACCAGTGTAAAGGTTGTTTATTACGTGTCCGTCATATGACGAACCAAGACTGAAGGTGGAGTTATACTTGTCCATACTGGGTCTTGTGGACACGCTTGCGGACAGTTTTGGACAAATTGTCCTCTTGATGAGTTATACTTGGATGAGGACAAGTATAACTCACTATGAGGACAATCTCATGCGGACATTTGTCCACACGAGCTGTCCAAAAGTGTCCTCATGATCAGAGTTCAAAAATTTGAACTTTTGGCCTTTTGAACTTTTGTGGACAACTTTGAAATATGGGGATTTCTCGCCTTCCACGCAACTTTGTGCGTTTATATCAACTTGTTGGAAGTGCCAGAGCCTAAAACAAGTCTTGAATCACACGCAAATCGCAAAAGTGAAACAAAAACAAATGAAAGCACACCACCCTGACCCCGTGAGTTGGTGCGGGATCGGGACACATCCAGAGGTCTTAATGGAGCTGTCTCGGTCGGGCCGGGCCGGAAATGTGGAAGATAGGACAGAGATGGCCTGCCCGAATAGGCCCGGCGTAACCAAAAGTGGTGAAAAAGAACTGTTTCTGGTTTAAAAGTCCCAAATTCCTCGCAATTTCGACGTAAAATTGATCAGTGGCGTCCTACGCCGCAACGTTTGTCACAAAACTGTTATCTTGAAACAAAAATTTAGCCTCAGAAGATTACCATAAAAATTTAGTTCAGTCCGGGCCGGTCCCACCTTTGGGAAAGTCGGGCCGGGCCGGGCCGGGTCCGCCTGATCCGGCCCGCTTGAGACCCATATATACATTCTGTACTTGCTAGGTTATCCTGCAAGTGTAGTGGCATCAAAATCTGGTCTATTAGGTGGGGCCCGATCAACAGGAGTCAAATCACCCCAAGCCTAAGCTTAACCTCAAGCCGCCTAAGCCTACCGGAGTTTTCCACTTAAAGCCCCGGGGGCTCTATGCGGAAATTGGTTGAAAATGGACCCTCCGACCAGAAAGAAAAAAATCCAATTAGAGCCCCCGGGGGCTTTAAGTGGAAACGTTTCCACTTACAACCCTCGGGGGCTTTAAGCGGAAAACTGGGTGTTTTCATCGTTGTCAGTAGGGACACTTTAGGCCAGCATTTTGACATTCTGATACCATATGTATTTCAACCTGATTGTGAGGATCTTCATCTAAACGTGGCAAAACGTTGGTAAAACAACAGAAAAGTGCGGTATTTTGGTCATTCTTATACTAGTTTGAACTATTTTGGCAAGTTTACTGTTCGATGTAAAATCAATGGTCCGTAAAAAAATAAATCCAATTAGAGCGCCCGGGGGCTTTAAGTGGAAAATTTTCCACTTAGAGCCCCCGAGGGCTGTATTCGGGGGGGGGGGCTTTAAGTGGAAAACTCCGGTAAGCCTAAAGTTCATTTGGTGTGGTGCCCCAGATGACTGGGCCCTGGTTGATCGGGTTTCAGGTGATCGGGCCCGGTTGATTGGGCCAGAATTGGTCGGGTCCCCAGAGACGTGCCTGACTAAAATGCCCACCACCCGAAACCCTGTGGGTGTGTTGATTGTAGTAAAAAAATAGAAGACCGACCTTTTCTTGGGAATAATTATGTTCAGCAGAATATCATAATCACGGAATAATTAGCGAGATCGAAGGCAAGAATTAGCACAACACATCAACTCCATCAGGATGTAATTGAAGCAATATGCTCAACACTGACAAGAGTTGATGGGCAGTGACGTTTCTTGCGGGGGGGGGGGGTAAGCCCCCAAAATATTTCTTTTTCAGTTTACCAGCTTTTATTGTGCGTTGACTTTTAATTCTAGATTCAGTTTGTTGATTCGGTGATCCAGAAACTTTAATTGATTTGATAGCTTGCTTATTTTCAGTCGCAAGCTGTTTCAGCAAAATTGTGCTTTCTCTCTTTCTTCAATTTTGATATGGGTTCGCTTGTGGACAAAACGGACACTTTTGGACAGTATGGGTTGTCTACACGACCCACACTGTCCAAATGCGTCCTCTTGTGTAGACAAATGTCCTCAAACCCATTTGTCCACATGAGGACAAGTATAACTCCACCTTGAACCGGTTTGATTCTGGATCACCATATACTTAATTCGAGCCGAAGTGCGGTGTCAAAGTACCAATGCTAATGTTTCAGCGCCCAACGCCCCGAAACGCCGTCAGTCCCTGCCACCCACGCGTCATACGCCTCAACGATTCTCTGGCACGGCGCCAATGGTCGGCGATCGGAACCCGAACGACATGGTGCCGGAATACAGTGGTTCCGGTTCCAATGATGATTTCGTGGATGGAGGGGGCCATTCCGGTGATGGAGGTCCCCCCTTTCAACGGGAATACGGGGGTCATCGGCCAGAGGTACAGTCGAGGTACCCTGATTTGGAGCAATACAAACCGATCGAGGCGGTGGACAACTATCGACCAACGGGACACCCGACCAGTGTTGATGATGAGGACTTTGTGCCCAGCCATCAAGGTTGGTATGGGGTTGTTGGATTTGTGAAACATCACATGGTAACTTTGGCTTGTGCAGTAATGTGGTGACAAATCAAGTCGTCGAATCACATGCAATATTTTTCGCACTCATTGGGACTGCTTGATTTGACCACATTACTATCAGCCGAGCGTAACTTTTATTTAAAGCCTGTTGTAGCAGCTCAACAAGTTAGAGAATCACACAAAGCTGACGGTGATGTTTCACTATGAGCATACTGAGGTCGTTGCAAAAATTCTGTATCTAGTTGTGTTGTGTATGCTTTACAAATTTGGGTGCGCGGCGGCTGAAATGATTGACATGTCGCCAAGGGCTTCGTCTGAAAATGTTTTGCCGTCGATATGAAACCATCCGTGATGATGAACAACAGTACTTCTGCCACTTCACTATATTGCCTCGTTGAACAAAAAATATAATAAATAAAGCAACAAATAAAGAAAAATCACACTGTAACATGTTTGCGACACTCCGAATTATCCGTCTGACACATTGTGATCATTTTTACCAAAGATTCCCTTGATGTTTCAGGCAGTGGTGACGGCCCCTTGGAAGATCAGGATCGCGTGCATCAGGGAAGTGGCGATGGCCCCATACCCGACGACGACATTGTGCATCCGTCGCATGCTGTAGTGACGTCATCGACACCCAAACTGCAGCCAACCAAACACGAGTACAAGGTTGTGGTCATTCCCAAACCGGAACCGGAACTTGAACCCGGACGCCGTAACCCCGTCGACCGACCCCCACCCAAGCACAATCCCGAATCCGACGACTTTGTCATCGGTGAGGTCTCACATGGTCGCGTCATCCCGCCACCTCCGCCATCATCACCCCCTGAAGAATCAGGCGTCAGGGTGACTCAGATGCCTGGAATGAGACCACCGGAGGTGCCGCTGGAAAGGCCCCGGGCCAAGGGGGCCACTTCTGTAAATGTCAGATGTACGTTCTGGCATTGGTTAGTCGTGTTCATTAGCATTTATTCAACTTATTACTGCATTTTTGTGTGCAGATAGTGTTTTCGCCTGTTGTTTGTTTCTAGTGATCTGTTTTTACCTCCTTTTTCATGTGAAAATTCAAAATTCTGTACATAAAAATGTTATTTTGCGCTTTTGTTAACGAACAAGTCTATGCTGCCGCCATGTTCTAAAAGAAATGTTGTATTGCTTATCGTATTATCTATTTCTTTTAACTTGATACGGGTCGATTTTGCTATGTGTAGAAACCGCCGCTTTTTATTTTTAGTTATCTATTATATTCAATGTAATTTAGGTTAATCTTGCTTTGTTTTCAAATGTTAACCACATTTTTGTGTTCCCTGCAAGTCTGTGATCCGCTAAAAGTTTGACAAAGTTATCCCAAAATTTTGTAGAATGTGCGAATACTTCCAAGCAAAGACAATTCTTGCACCTTTGGCCGGTGATATACAATTTTAGAGATGAGCGTATGCTTGAAATTATGAAAATGATTTTAATAATGTTAGTATTTTTTTGGGAACCTATGTATTTTTGTGCTTTTTGTTGTTACAAAAATTGCTGCAATTGTCCAACATTTGTTTTGAAATGCTCCACTTACATATACACAATTGATAAAGATTCAATAATGTTAATTTGTGAAAGCGTGATATTATTTTTGTAACCTAACTTCTCAGCACAGCACTGTAATGACTTGGTCCAAGTGAACAAAATATCTAAAATTAACATATAATTTATATCGTGCCCAGAGTGGTAACAATTAAAGTTGGGTGATACGGTAGGTCCGGTCTGGTTTTAATCTTGATCAAGTGCCATATTTCGATAATAATGCCAACAAATCTCGGCCGACACAAACGTTCCTCTGTCAACATCAAAACTGGACAGGATCTTGATCACAAACGTGACAAACGGTCAACATATTTTTAATCGCACAGAGATTCGTCAATATGAGTGCCATCAATGAAACATCAAGTGCGTCAGCGTTGTAAGATCTGATCGCCGACTTTGTAAAAGTCAACGTTTTCCACGGGTCGACCACCGTGCAAATGGTCGGATTCAAGATAGAAAATTTCAATGGTTGATTATTTGCTATCGAGCGTCGGAGGCATATTCTGTGGGTCATTTTGATGTTTCAACAGCTGGTAGGTAGTATGTATAATTTACGACGACGAAAGCAGCAGGCCCCACGACATCGGCATTTACTGCTGAATTGATCGCTTTACATACAGCTGTGGATTCACTGTTGCTTCAAAAACACCAGTTCCCAGCCGATCGCCCCATCATCCACATCATGTTGGACTGCAAAGCATTGATTCTGGCCGTAAAAGCTGGACCGTCTTCTACACCGGATTCCATATCGCTACAACTACTCCGAGCCATATACACCCTTGCGAACTGTTCCCAACTCCATCTAGTCTGGATTCCAGCCCACGTGAATATCGAGGAAAATGAAAGAGCCGACCGACTAGCATCTGAAGGGACTCTACTTCCGCAAGTAACACCGCCGACATACAAAGGAGCTATCTCATCAATCCAGAAATCAATCAGAGAAAGATGGAAAGAGCAACGAAAACCAATCTATGAATATTCATGGCATGAACGAATATCAAATGGACAAGTCACAAATAAACGCGAAATGAACCTATTGCCGAGAACAATACAAGTTACAGTACAACAACTACGAACCGGTCACTGTCCAATGCTGAAGAATTATCAGTTCAAAATCGGAAAGAAAGCGAATGCACTGTGCAACGATTGTGACAAGAACCAGATTGAAGACGCACAACATTTTCTGATTGAGTGTGAATCTCACGACGATGCTAGAATTGCTGTTTTTGGAAAAAAGGGCTGTGACATTACATTGAAAGAAATCTTTGAAGACTCATACAAATTGTACCAGTACGTGCATCATACCGGCCGCGTGTGAAATTTTTCTCCGGCCGCGCCTCTGTAATCATACTATTTGATTGACGGTGCCAGAAATAAAAAAAAAAGAAATGTATAATTTGCTATGTGAGTTACAAGCACAATTTTTGGCTTATAGTAATGTGGTCAAATCAAGTGGTCAAATCTTCTCGTCAAATCACACGTATTATTTTCGCGCTCATTTGGGGCTGCTTGATTTGACAAGAAGATTTGACCACTTTTTCAAGTTTCAAGTTTTATGCACGCTTTCGCGAAAGCCTAACGACAGGCTAGGAAAAATTACCAAAATGAACTGAATATGTAGGAGTGAGAAACAAACACGAACAAACAGAACGGGTAACGTGACACTAAACATCAGAGCAAACAACAGCAGAAAAAAAACGAATCGAAAAGAATGGAACAAACCAGATTTTCAGGTGTCCACAACAGTCAACGCAATGTCGAAGCACCAGGACCAGAACAAGCCAACGAGAAATAGAAATTATGACGATTATCAATAATTTTGAGTTTTGAATGGTCTGAAAGTAAAAAAAGACCAATAAAGCAGCGATTTGGCAAAGTGTGACCAAAATAATAAAAATTAATTGATGGCAGAAGAGAAATTGGACAATATATGGTCCCAGAGACGGTCACGACAAAGTGCGCGCAGCCTTTTTTTGAATTGATGAGATGAGTTTGAGAGGACCACATGCTCGGGCAGACCGTTCCACAGATCGACAACACGGTGACTTCAGAACCTTTCCAAGGCCCGACCTGGACCCCGGACTCGGCTCAGCTGAAGGCAGTGGCCTCGGACAGGACGGGAGGAAGGGGAGGTGAAAAAGTCACTCCTTGCAACCCCTGGTATAAGACCGGAAATAATTTTGTGCACCAAGACCAGGTCATTGATTACACGCCGGTAAATCAGGGGTTCCAGATGGAGCAGGGAGAGGCGTTTGAGGTATGGATGGTCACCCATGCCGGGCAAATAACGGGTAAAGCCGCGTTGTACCGCCTCCACTTTCCTGCTCGTGGTTTTATCTTGTGGAGACCAAACCGACATGCAAAATTCTAAAATGGGGCGAACGTAAGCCAAATATAGCTTGCGTAAAAAAGAGGGATCCCTGGTGTAGAAGTTCCTTCTTATAATGTTGGCCATTCTGCTAGCCTCGGAGATGAGTTTAGCAGAATGGGCCTCAAAATTTAGGCTACCCTGATCAAAAATGACACCGAGGTCCCGGACAAAGGGGGGAAGGTCAATGGGTGAATTCTCAAAAAGGTAAATTGGCGGCACGGGAGAGAGTACCCCGAGCCTGAGAGTTGCACACTTTTTGGTTGAGACCTTGAGGCCGTTAGCAGACATCCAGCTTTGAACTGAGTGAATGTCAATTTCTCTTTCTTTTGTTTTCGAAATGTTTCGAAACACGTGGTACCGTAACATGGAGTCTCATGAGCGTGTGGTATGACGATACGCTTGTTGCTATATACGCCTGAAATGTATCTGCACTGGATAACCGCAGATGGTTGTGTTCATAATATCGGCATTTAGGAAAACACTTGTTCCTCTATCTCGCAGGTCAGTTTGGTATATTGATGTTCAAGCCGGAAATTACGCGATTGACACACCCTTCTCATCATTCGATGTAGAACGCTGCATATTCATCTGCAATTGGCAACAGGCGCTCACTGGGAAGGATGTGTGGTTGTTTCAAAACCACACATCGATGTCTACTTTTGCAGAACGACACAAGATGTGTGCATTTCCACACAGATATGTGTGGTTACAGGGCCATCCACACATTTTTGTGTGGTTTTTACAAACTTCTGTGTGGTTTTCACACAGACCTGTGTGGTATTTTTTCGAACCACACAGATCTGTGCAAAACCATACATCGTAGTCTACAAAACCACACATGTATGTGTGCTTGACTAGCAAAAAAGCGTGAAACATTGGTTGGCTCCTCGTGCTCAGTCGTGCGTCTACATCTATACTACTAAAACAGGAAGGCGTATGTATGTCTGTGTGTCTGTGGCCCCCTCCCTCGGAAGGGCGGACGGGTCAATTTTCACGGGTAGCTTTGGGTATGCTAACGGGTCTTCGGGGGGGGGGGGGGCACGGCACGGGCGCGGCGCTGTAGCCGGGCCGTAGGCACTGGTCCCGACTAGTTTATTCCAAATTCTCGAAATGAGCTGACAAGTGATTTGCTGCGCCAAACTGTTTGCATTATGGCAAATTGCACGTCTCTTTTTGCTATAATTGCAAGCACTTATTGCGCGTCAAATAAATGTCAGAAAACTGTTATCGTAACTTTTATTCAAAATTGCAATTAAAAATCGCAAAATTCAATTTCACCTCGAAGTTTCCCGGATCTCGTCAAAATGGGATTATGAATTATGACAAGTATGTTTTCTTGACTGCTTTTTTATCACAACAGACTTTCTTTTACATCTTGAATTAGTGACTTTCATTCATTCCAAAATAAAATTGCTTGGTTCAATCTCAGTGCAAATCGTGCTTCGTCGCTTCCTCAGCGAGACTGCCCGCTTCTCAAACTAAGCTTTTTACCACAAAATGGGCATACAAAATGCGTATGATCCTTTAGATTCTGCTGACCGACGACTTTGTTTCAGCACACATTGTTTCACTCTTAACACGTTTCACTCACGGTGTTATCCTGACGAGATTATCGATTAATAAGAATTGGCGCCAAAAACCACACACAAATGTCTAGTTTTGAAAGAAAAAGCACACATGATGTGTAAAAACCACTCAAGATGTGTGGTTTTGAGCTGCTATACCGCAACGTTATAAACCACACATCATGTGTGGAAAACCACACATAAAGTGCGCGTTCCTTTTTCACACAGATCTGTGTGGTTTTACCACACATCATGTGTGGAAAACCACACATCCTTCCCAGTGAGCGGTTACTTTGAATGCGTCTATTCTATCCAGTTGCATGTACGACATACACGTATCGGATTTACAATGATGGACCTGGCCATAATCCTGCTTATCGTTGCGATGATAATTGTGGCGGCAATTATTTGGCTTGCGATCATCAACTATGTAAGTCGCAAATGTGCCGAATTGTGCCAGGGAGACGATGACGATCTCGAAAGGAATCGGGCCAATGAACGCCCCTTTGAGAATCGAGCGCGCCACGAACGATACCACCCTGGATCCTGGCCTGGCCTCACAAACGATGAGCATCAGACACCAACATTGACGGCTGTCCGAACCGAATCTGTGTCCGGGACCCGTTCCGAAGTCTTCGACCGGAAACCCTCTATGATGAAGGCAGACCGGTTCGGCCGAATTTATTGTCTGAAAACTTAGTTCGTGCTGCCGCGGCAACAAGCACACAAACACCACATTCAAGCAACAGTACGGTGTGATTTCCAAGACTGTTAGAGCAAATAAACCGAGCAAAAGTGACACGCAACCATTATTGACCAAGGCGCACTAGGCCAGGGTCCATGTCATGATGCATTCACCGCAGCTCTTTAGAGATGGGATATGCAGAAGGCACATTTCTTCATTTTTTTGCCGCGAGTATCTTTGTCTTCTCTCAACAGCCAGTGGTCAGTTTTACCGACCCGACCCTCAGGGGAACTTACAATCCTTTGACTTCGGTTTAGCTTCCAATACGGATCGATTTGATGCTACTTTCAGCGTTACCACAAGATTGGTGACCGCGCACGTGCGAAGCAAGCTTCCAATCAGAAGAAAGAACATTACCGAATATAGCGGAGCACGAAAACAAACTGGCAGCTGAAGCCTTCTTCAATCACAACAATAAAGATCGTGCAATTGACGTACTCGATTTTCATGATCTCCATGTGAAGGCGAGCGCATTCCTTCAGCAGTGCTTCAACATTATGCAGCACAAATGAAATGCAGGACGAAACTACTGTTGCCACACTGTCACCAACAATACCTACTGTACGATTAAGTTCATGTAGTTGAAGGTATTGTACGGTACTATTCAAAATCGTTTGCCGGAAGTGAATTTCACATCATAAAATGAGGCTACCCGTGCAACTTTTTCGCCATAGGTTTTGGGCGCATTCAAAATCACAATGCCCCGCACAAGCAAAAACTTGATTTTTTCAAAGTCGATTTTTTAGGTTTTGTGTGAAGCGCTGTGTCAGATCGAAACGGAATATCTGTAGAAAATGTTGACTATTTTCTGACTTTTATGTAATCAGTATGCCTTGTTAGTATTCTGGCATTAGTGTGTGCCTATGCGTTTGTGCCCTGCAGCGGATGCCGCTTGGGGCTTGTGTAAACTACTAATTGCGCCAGCTTTTGTCTCTTTTGGTGCGCCCTTTTTTGGAGCAACCCTTTTTTACCCGCGTGTAATTATGTATTTGCTAATCTGTTGTTTTCCTGTTTTGGTATCTTGCAGTTTCTTCCTGCTCCGACTTTTGTCACTTCAAGATTTCGACTCTACTGAACTCTCGTGTATTATTTGGCGTGTCCTTATCTACGACGTTGACGTTACCTATAAAAACTTGCTTTTACAACTACTTTGGCTCCGTGGCTCTGCTTTCCCAAAAGACAAGTCACGTACCTACAAGCGAACAGCACCAAACACAACACAACCGCAACTACAACCTTTGCGACAATACCGACCAACACAAGAACACCAGACAAGTCTATCACAATATCCATATCTGTTGCAAGTTCTGTGCAAGGAGTAGCTTAATGACAACTGAAGCCAATCATTGCACAGTCGCATAGCTACAAGTTCTGCGCACAACACAAAATATCTTTACTGCCACCAATTAGCTTATGTAATGATCTTTTCAACTACCTATATATAACATGACTGTATTATCTTAATCCACGACCAAGTTTTTAGGTACAATCTGCTCGCGCAGGCATATCTCCTCCACACAGAATTCTGACCACGTAGTCATTATTTTTACTTTTGCCTTTGTGGGAGGGCACTCAAACCCCTTGAAAACGAAATCCAAATTTCTCAGTGGTTCAGGCGATTATGTGTTTAGCCCCCTAAATTAATTTTCTCGACGTCGCACTGTTTAAGAAAAGTACAGCTGAAGTGATAGACTATAAAAAATTCGAAGGATTTTTGGTAAATTGTACCTGTAGGTGGTGTGCGCATGAGTCAATCGAATAACTCGAATTTGGTGTCGTTCGAAAGCAGAGACTCGCCGCAATACACGGATTGGCAATGGACGTGGATATTCAGTTTCTATCTGACACAGCTCTTTAAACGAAAGTTCAAACAATTGACTTTGCAAAATCACGTTTCTACTTGTGTGGAGGCGTGATTTGAGTGGTCCCAAAACCAATGGCGAAAAAGTCGCACAAATAGCCTCATTTTATGTTGTGCTGATGTGCAATTCAATTCCGGTAAACCATTTTGATGAAAGTTACCGCACAACACCTTTAAGAAGAACCGGTTTTGGAACAAAGCAGGCTTGG
>JASAMV010000590.1:0-15126 GCA_030248065.1 Rhynchonema sp. JSB1_4
CATGTGCTATGAATGTGTTCCTTGTTTCGTGCTCGAACTGTCAAGCTGCCTCAGTACCAATGGCAGAGTGGTATTCGAGAGTATCGTAAAAAACGACGATGCGCCGAAAAAATTCCGAGAAAAACTCGTTTGAACTTGGATTTGCTAGTTTAACAAATTTAGTACGTTTTGGTTGCTCATTTTTACCAAGAGTGAAGGATGGATGTCTAAGAAACTCATGCGAAAAAGCATAAAACAGGCTAAAAATTGGAAGCCAGGGTATTTCGGACACGGGGAATCCGGAAATGACCTTAATGCTTGAGTCCGAGGAATATGGCCCGTCAAATTTTGGCCCAACGGCCCTGCGATTTCGTGGACCCAAAACGTACTGGCCATAAACAAAGCGTATTTTCGGATTCCCCATGTCCGAAAAACCCACCTACCCAATTTTTAACCGATTTGAATTTTTTCGTACCAGTTTTCCACACGTCGTCGTTATCCTTGTGTAGCTACTTTTGGACCACACTACACACTCGTATTATGAAGACTGGTCATGCGCTTGTGGTGTGATTCGCACCGTGTACCGACCGACTAATGAAATCGCATTCCCAAACAAAAATGCTCCATCGTTGAATTGTTATGTAGCTTCACCAGCGGTCAGATCTATCGTTGTATTTTGGACCACTAATTCTGACCGGCGCAAATGTTGCTCATCGTGAAGAAGAGCGCAACGATTTTGACGCTGGTCGCAATTACAGCTACAAAAACACTCGCAACATTATCAACATTGCATCTCAGTTTCATCCAACTACTGTGCGAACTCGACAACACATAATGAACAATTTAATGGCAAACAATCGCTCATTTTGTCGTCGGAAAAGCTTTCCCTGGTCCCCAGCGGTGGCAGAAAGTCACATTGAGTGCATTTATGTGGTCTGACATTTGTGTGTACACGTTCGTGATGTTTGCGAAGTCCTTGCGGTTGTTTGAAAGCAGCACAACATAGCGAACATGTGAATGCTCGTTTGTCGGAGTGAATGATGTTCCAAATTGCGAGCAGTGTTGAATGACTTTGAACACAGAGTGCATTTGAATGGTCGTTCGTTGGTGTGAACAAGTGAATCCCTCTTAAGATAGCCATTCGTTGTGTAGCGGTTTGCACGTGAACAAAACGACGGAACGAGGGGTTCCGTGTTGGATTCGTCGATGTTGCTTCAAGTTGCTAGAGTGAGCGAATTCGAGGCCGCATTCGATGCATTTGAATGGTTTGCATCCAGAATGAATGCGAATGTGTATGTTGAGGACGCGCGTTTGTTTGAATGTGGCACCACATTGGTTGCATTTGTATGGTCGCCGTTTGGAATGAATGACAGAATGCATTTTCACCTCATATTTTGACTTGAATGACTTCGAGCACACGGAGCAATCGAAGTCACGTTGTTGAGAGTGAGTTGTTCGCTGGTGACGTTCTACGTTTGTTTTGCTCTTGAAACACACGCCACACGTGGCACATTCGAATGGTCGGTCGTCGGTGTGAACATTGAGGACGTGTTGTTTGAGAGTGCTTTTATCAGTGAATGCCACACCACAAGTTGAGCATTTGAATGGTCGGTGGTCGATGTGAACCACGAGCGTGTGGCGTGTCAGATGGCTCTTCCGAGTGTATGTCGCAGTGCATATTGTGCATTTGAATGGACGGAGATTGGTAGACATTGCTCCACACCTGACGCGCAGGATAAAACATGAAGTGAGATCGTCGGATGCGCTCCAATATCAATTTTAAAAAAGATGATCACGAGAAGTGAATAGAAACAAAAGAATTGAACACAGCAAGAGCAAGCAGCCAACGAGGCATCAGCATTTTGCAATTAAACATCTTCTCTGTGTTGCTGGGCTCGCCTTGCGTGCGTGTTGAATTGGCGCGCATTTGAAAATAGCAGGAAAACTAACACAGAAGCAAAGCAAACAGATTCTGTGCACTTGAATGGACGAGTGATGTGTTTCATATTTGCAGACCTGCACTGCAATTTGCTGGGATCAAGCAATTTTTTTAAATTTCGTTGTGACAAAAGTCAGCAAATATAATGTCAAATGAAACAAAACAAACGTTAAGATGACGTTTGAAAAAAGTGCCAATTATTTGCCTCGAAAAAGGCCATTTTTGGACATTTCAGCCCATTTTGGGCAACTCTTTTATTAAAAAAAAGCAAAATCTGAGCTTCAAAAAAATTTTCTTTCAAATTTTTTAGTCAACAACTTTTTTTTGAAACAACCCTGGATAACAGGGAATACCAAAAAAGCAAAACAAACAAAACTGACGTAGCTCAGCAAGCAGGTCCGAAGTGAAAGCAAAGTATAAACAGAAGATAAAACCAATGTTCAAGTCACTATTCAAAATGAAATAAACAAAAAGCAAGCATCGTCAGGTCACAATTTCATAGATTAGTGATAAGCAAGGGAGAGAAATTATGCCTGTCTTTGTCGAACTTGTCTTTCCAATTCAGCACAAATAACCGAGAGTGAGCACATCGAGCGTGTTATGGTCTAACATCTGAATGAATTTGCTTGTGATGGTTACCGAGTCCGTTTGGTTGTTTGAATGCAGCACCACATTGTGACCATTTGAGCGGTCGTTGATCGGAATGAATGAACATGTGTTCACGCAGCTCCAAAGCAACATTGAACGATTTTTAACACAAAGATAAGTTGAGCGGTCGTTGATTTGTGTGCATCCTTCTCTCATGTGCTCTAAGGTTGCTATTAGTTGTGTACGATTTTGAACAGAGAACGCAAACGTACAAGACAGAACGACAAGTTCCGTGTTGGGTTTGTTGATGCTGTTTCAAGTGGCCAGCTTGTGCGAATGCGTGGTCGCATTCGCTGCATTTGAATGGTTTGAATCCAGAGTGAATGCCACTGTGTGTGTCCAAGACGAACTTTTGTTTGAAGGCAGCACCACATTGATTGCATTTGTGTGGTCTTTGGTTGGAATGACTGACAGAATGTACTCTCAGTCTATGTTTTGATGCGAATGGTTTTGAGCACGCGGAACACCGAAAGCGCCGTCGTTGTGAGTGAATTGTGCGCTGGTGACCTTCTGCGTCGCGTTTCGTCTTAAAACACGCGCCACACGTGGCACACTCAAATTGTCGGTTGTCGGTGTGTGCTGAGACGACGTGCCGTTTGAGGCCGCCGTTTTCGGTGAACAAAGCACAACAGATTGTGCATGTGAACGGACGGAGATCGTTGTTCATCGTTGCTCCACACCCGGAATGCGCGTCGGACAAAACTTGAATTGAAAAACGGCAATTATTTGTGAAGATGAAATAAAAATGGAAAAACATGAGGAGGTGCATGAAAATCTGAAGCGCCGATGACAAATGAGCACAGCCACAGCCAGAGCAAGCAGCCATCAAGGCATCATATGCATTGCATTGCAACATCTTCTCGGTGTTGCTGCGCTCGCCTTGCGCGCGCGCGTTTTGAATTGACACGCGCATTTGAAAATCGCAAGAAAGCCGAACTTCGCGCGCGCAAAGCAAACCCTACCAACAAAATCGAACGTTGGCGTCCCCTGCAGCAGGTACGCAACGCCCAGTGTCCCACAGTGGGAGCAGAAAAAATTAATTAGAAACGACCAGGTGAGGCAAACAACAAAACTAAACTCAGCCCCTGATACAACCCCAAAATTCAGACTTATACATTGTACCTGGCAGCACATGCAGCGTTTTGGTGCGCATGCCCTGGTGTTCAATTTCTCTGGGCTGAAGTTCATCGACTGTACGACATAAAGGACAATGTGTCACTTGGACAATGTTGATTTATTCAACACAACGACAAGGAAAACAAACGGAATGACAGTGGTACATACCTGACGCCGAAGGCACGTCGACTTTCAAATCCCCAAAATCGCGCAAACCTCCGTATGATTGCTGTTTCAGCTAAATTTTCAGACGAAATTCAAAAAAGCACCTTTTTACTTATCTTGCAGTATTATGAGAACAAAAACACGATTTTTCGGACCTCTGTCTGTGCCCAAGGACTGCACCGCGCTTGCCTCGCCGTGTTTGCGGCAGCTGTTTGAGGTTCGCTACCGAAAATTTTCTTTGGCTGCAGCACGTACCACCGAACCAAATCAGCGTTGAGCTAGTGCAGATGAGACGCTAGGCCGGTCTCACATAGCACGCGGGTGAGCGGGTTAGCGGATTAGCGAGCGAGATGCGCCCGCTTTTTGCTCTCACAACCTAAAAAGCGGATTAGCCGGTTTGATGGTTAGTGGACGAGCGAAATTTCCCGCCCGCTAACCCGCTAATCCGCTCCCGCCTGTGCTCTCACAATGTTATGTAAATTCGCGGGTTAGCGGGTCCGCAAAACGCTTTTTACGATTAGGACTGGTTCAATTTTTTTTGCTTGTCAGCAATGGAGGCGCATGTTCAGAAGCTTATAATTTGGTTCCAAAACATGATCAGAGCATTAAAATGTGCTCCCGTAGGTAATCAAACATGCTGCTTTCATTGAAGACATTTTTGTAACTGATGGACGCTTAGAAACAGTCTTTCCTGTCATTATCTATGAATTTTCGTGTCCAGGTTTGACCGATGAATGATTATCAGCATATTTCTAAAAATTTGTTATGAAAATAAGCAAAAGAACGGAAGTTGCCGTTGAAGACCCGAAGAACCTTGACACAGCAAGGTGCGACTCCGCGTAATGCTACGGCTGCTATTGTTTCTGAGTGAACCAAAAACTTTGAAGCGCTGCATTCGTGGTTCACTACAAGGAACTAAGCGCCTCTTAACAAGAAGTGTTTTCATTTATGATGAAGGCAACATGGTAGTATGTACAGTCTACCCTTTATATAGTGACGCGATCGTCACATGCGTTTCTGTGAACTTACATTCGCTATGCAGAGCAGTACGCTGGAGGTTAACGGCAAATTGGGAACAAACTGTCGTTCACTACAGATTCACTAGGTGGAGGTTCACTACAGAGTGGGTCGGCTGTACCTACAATGACACGGGTACATGGGTATCGTAACAGGTACTGGTTGGTAGATATAGCAAGGTACAGTATCAGAGGCACGGCCAGCACTGTGCCTGTGGAACTTTATCGGACAACATGGCTGAGGGGCGTTATTCTGTGTTTTGTGCCGGACGATTGGACAAAGCCGGTTTGGGCAAGACCACTTTGAGCAAGTGAAAAAGAGCAGCGCCCGTGCGCCTTTCTGTCATCCTGTTCTTCTGGGTAGCAAACTGTTCCATAATTTATACATCTCATTCTTAAGTACTACATGCAGTTCCAGAGAACTTGGGCAAGCGGATAAATAAAATAAATACTGGTGAACTAAACAAAATGGATGACCTGGAGTTGCACCCGCATTTCTGCCTCCGCGTACATTGTGAGAGCAACTGCGGGTTGCTGATTAGCGGATCAGCGTGTTATCGGATTAGCGGGCGGCTTATGGGCAGACCCGCTAATCCGCTTTTCCAATTTTGCATGTGGGAGCAAAAGCGGGCGTGAAAAGCGGGTCCGCTAATCCGCAACCGCTAATCCGCTACCCGCTAACCCGCTACATTATGAGACCGGCATTAGCGCAACGCTGATTGGTTCCTTTTTAAGTGCAACTGCCAAATAAATTGCTTCGGTGAACCGCAAACCACAAGTGAGGCCAGGCGGTGCGGTCCTTGGATATACAGCGTGATTCAAAAGTAATATCAATTTGGTTGCTGTTGTGGCTCTAGTGAGCAGAGACATGTTAAATCTAATGGATTTACTGCTCATTCGAACCGCCTGGAAATTCTGCGTGCAACTAATGCCATCAAATTATCTTCGATCTAGTTATCTGACGGTTCACGCATGGTTTTTACAGTCCACTCGGACTTCGTCTTGATGACTTCAACAATTAAGGGTATTTCGAAGTTTATTGAAGGTCTTAATTTCGACCAGCGTAAGAGTCCTTTATTTATCATCCAGGAGCAACTTTCACGCCGATCAAAATCACAACTATGCATCTAAAACTCAAAATATACTCAATTCAAACAAATCGCCAAGACCACCTGCACCATCCGCGTACCAAGCTTCATGATGATCCTGGTGTGAGGGGGCTATGTAGATTTCTTTCCAAACCCGCAAACCGCAACCGCGTCTGCTTGGCAGCGCCCTAACATGCCTGTATCATGATCAAGTCGGCTGCATTTGTATTTGTGGACCACCAATTTTGACCAGCGTAACAGTGCTGCATTCAATTTCAGTTTTAGAATATATGAGTGCGCAGTTGTTAGTGCCACTTGGTGGTTAGGCAATTAATGTTATGTTTCACGATCTTTCACACCAATGACGACATCATATTATGCGTGCCGACTTATTCCGCGACTTTTCGGGCCCCCAAAGTTCAGGCCCGACCTTTTCAGGTCGAGTTTTTCAGGCCCGGCCGATTCAGGCCCAGCATATTTGACCCATTTATAGGCTTAGGCTCCAGCCGAACCTGAATCGGCCGGGCCTGAACCTGTGCCCCGGGACTGAACCGTCGCACAATAGTACCGACCAGGGTTGTTTCAAAAAAGTTGTTAATTAATAAAAATTAAAAAAAAATTTTTTGAAACTCAGATTTCGCTTTTTTTAATAAAAAATGTCCTTTTTCGAGGCAAAAAAATTGGCACTTTTTTTCTGTGGACGGGACAATTTTTCCAAAATAGTCGCGCCTTGCCCCCAAATCCGTACAGGGATGCGCGGGGCTGGTCTTTTATAGTGATGTGGCACCGATAATGTACTACTGCATGCTACTACACATGTATATATGCAAGTCTGGTGCAAAACCGAGCGCGCAAAGTCGATCTGACACGCAAGATTTGGGCTGTAATCGATATTTTGATGGTCGTATATCAGTTTTAGGCATTAGATGCATTAAAATACGTTGTACGGCATGCTACAATACATTAGAGTAACATCGTTAGTCAACATCAACCTCAGACTGGTGTAAGACCATAGGATCTGTACAATACTACCGCGTGTCACCACGCAAGTTGGGTCTCAGGCGAAAATTTTTCAATTTTTGAAAAATAGGTTGTATCGATTTCATTTATCCTGAAACGTCGTTTGCAACACTTTTTCTAATAAAAAAATTTTCGTCAAAAAAAACAAAAAAAATTTTTTTAAAAAAGCTCGTTAACTAAAAAATTTTTTTGCAACCCTGGTACCGACTGTCTGTATGAATCCTATGCATGAATACAGTTTATTTGTTACAAAGTGCTGATCCCCTGTGTATCACGCTATTTTGATACTTTTATTTCATTACATTCAGGTTTTATCAGGATTCACTGCTGATTAAGCAAACAGTTAGTGGGCGGATTCTAGCTTCTATTTTTATGAATGAATAAAATGAATGTCAACAGAAACCATAAGCCGCGCGCGCGCACTACAGCTGATTAAACATGCCCATTTCCGACACAATGAACAAGAAGAGTGTTTTGTTGAGTGCCCCGTTCACGTGACGGGCATGTATGAAAAACAGAAATAACACTCGACTTGAACACCTGGGGATTAAATTAAAATTAACGCGCACTAAACAGGAAAAATTAAAAAGATAGAACTTGAGATTTCACGGTTACAAAATGGATGGACGATCTACTTAATGCTTGTCTGCGAACAGGCCATTAATTGAATTATGCAGTATTGTCTGTGTGAACAAACGGGAATATAACATTACATAGAGGGTTTGAAACATCGGTGCAGAAATTAAACGCTGTTAAAGGGAATGGTTTCATTTTGTGCACTTTTGGTACCTGTTATTTTTTTCAGAATTTTTTTAATTTTGCTATTCGGGATGATGATTGAATTTGTTTGATGGACCTTTTGTCCTTTTCCTATTGAACCTATTGTGACCAACTTTGTGTTGCGATTTTGCTGCGTTCAGTGTCTTTTTGATTTGATGAATTTCCAGCAATTTAAGTTTATCATCAAAAGTTACTCTTCTATTTTGTTTTTCATTTCTTTTCACTCTATGTTCGTCTCAAATACAACATAATGCGCGTGTATAGCCTGTGGGCTATAAAGAGAAATGACTGTGGCGAAACTATCTGATGCGCTTATATGCAAAGTGGGCTTGGCGTTTGTTGAGATCAGGTGATTGAAAGTTGCTGCCCTGAATAGAATAACAATGAGATATGTGGGCGATGTATTGCTGTATTGTAGTGTTGTTAGTTCTTCGTTTGGGTTGTTTTCATTCGTTCAAATACTTACTGGACCAAGTGCAGGACCAATTATACAGCACACGAACTGCAAATCGCTCACGACGTTGCACTCTAATGTGATCAACGATTTGCAGTGAAAGAAGTGATACAGGCGATCTACAAACATACCCCAAACACGACGGTGTGGCGACTCGGATTATTTCTGGATGCTCGTGGATTGGTCAGATGCAGTAATCGAAATACGCTGTATGCACAATGCAGTTACGATGTGAAACATCCGTACTTTGTGCCACGCAATGGCAGGTTTGCAACGCTGGTGATGCAGTACTATCACAGAATATTCAATCACCAGAGTGCTCGTTGGCTGGTCAATCGACTGACTCACTACTGGTTGCCTCGGGCACGTGCGTTCATTAACATCGTGATATCGAAGTGCGTGCAGTGCAAAAAGCAAAGATCTCGACCGTTCGCACCTGCACCACTGGCGCCCCTGCCGCCCGAACGAACCGAACCAGGTTGCTTTGACCGAGTGTTCATTGATTATGCTGGACCGTTCCGCGTGAAAGACCAAATAACAGCCGGTATACGCAAAGTGTGGCTCGTCATTTTTGCGTGTTACTTCACCCGTTACATGTGCATCGATGTTGTCTTGCGACCAATCAACCAGTGCTTTCATCAATGCACTGCGACGATTCTCGAACAAGTTTGGTCTAGTGTCAAAGATAATTCGCACGGATAATTCGGCAACGTTTGTGTTTGCCAGCAAATTTGTGGATTGGCTACATGAGCAAACGGCCACAACAAACAACCCAAACGAAGAACTAACAACACTACAATACAGCAATACATCGCCCACATATCTCATTGTTATTCTATTCAGAGCAGCAACTTTCAATCACCTGATCTCAACAAACGCCAAGCCCACTTTGCATATAAGCGCATCAGATAGTTTCGCCACAGTCATTTCTCTTTATAGCCCACAGACTATACATCGCGTATGCACACGTGCGACATTCTACGTGTATTAATTAACGGAGAATGTCGAATAAGTCCTGGGACCTTATTTCAGGTTTCATTTGAATCTGACATTTCAAAAAAAATTCTCAATTAAGCCCCGCCCATACCTATGTACAAGCACATGAAACATTACAGATAATGCTGCCCATGGACGAGGACTTTGTCGCGGAGGGGAGCATTATTATTTGGTTAACTTTCCTTCCATTGTGATATTTTTGGCAGTGCCATTTTGTTGATGCATACGTATGCGCACATCAGTGGCAATAAACAGTTAATTTTTAAAGTGGCGCCAGCATTTTATCATTGAGTAATGTTATTCACAAACGGCCACACAGCGAGGGCTATATCACTTAATGACGCAATTCGACTATTTTAGCCCAAAGCAGTTTTATTTGTTTTGGAACCGAACCCAGACAGCAGGGCATAACTACCTGGGGGCCCAGCGGGCCCAAGGGGCCCATAGGGCCCAGCCACAGGGTGGGTATAGCAAGCCTTGAGCCCCCTGGGCCCCCAGGAAGATATGTCTGTGAAAAAGCGCTGGGCCCCCTGGGCCCCCAGGAAGAATCGTGCACGCGCTAACATCTGCATGCATGCGCTATGGCGCATGTCTTTTGAGATAAGCGTCTCAAGGCCGCAGTTGGCAAGGAGCGCTTGCCGGTCGTCCTGCCAGATCGGCAGCCGGCTTGTTTGTGTACGGCCAATAATCCGCCACAATATCCGGGCAGTTTGGCCGTGCGCACAGTGACATCTGTTTGATGTCGCTGTGAAAAACAATGTACATAAAGATGAGCAGTATTGCACTAATGGGAATGAATAACAGCGTTGTGACACAGTGGACACCAGTGTCGCTGTCTTTTTGTTAGTTTTACACTTTCATGGTCACATTTGCATAGATGAGCATCTCATACAGTTTCATGTAAAGCAGCCACAAAAAACAGTTAACACTTCTGCAACTGTACAAATTCTTCGGGTGTGAAATCGACAAATTGCCCTGGTTCCAACCACCTAAAGGTGAACCGGCCACGGTTCCCACTGCTGAGCAGAACGACAGCGATGACTCACTGAGTGATTGAGTGACTGACTTTTGATTTCACTTCATTCCGTGGTTGGCCAAGTGACTGATGTTTTTTGTTACTTTGAAATGTGAATGTTATTGTGCCGTTAACAGTTACAACCTTACATTTGCTTACATTTTGTTGCTCATAATTGAAATTGAAGCCTTGTTCTCCCCATCCATATCCATATACGTACATATCTGATCAATTTACAGATCTACTTGTGCGCAATACATCACGAGAATGATATTCGCCCTACTGATATTTTTCAATTGTAATTTAGTTCATTGTCATTTCGAACAACACTGTTGCACGCGCGTGCACGCGGCATGCACGACCGGATGCACCTGCAAACGCAGTGACACAGATTTGCATGAAAAACAAAATATTGCTCGAATTGGGGGCCCAGGGGGCCCCAAAAATGGATATTTCGCGCGCGCGCGAAAGTTAATACATTAGAATGGCAGAAATGGCTAAACTGCATCAATGGGGCCCACAATTTCTACCTGGGGGCCCGAACGCGCCACAAAACGCAAAAAATCTGCATCTGTCACGTTTTTAATGCACGTGGGCATATATAGTTGACACCCTGTAATTCCAATTCTTATTTCTGCCTTTTTGGACAAATCTGCATTACATTCTTCAACACTATGGGCCCTATGGGCCCTCTGGGCCCGCTGGGCCCCCAGGTAGTTATGGCCGACAGCAGACAATGACGTCTTTGATTAAATTGCGTCAAAATACAGTATGCAACGGTAACAGGCTTGGTCCGGTACGATTTTGATCAGCCTTGAGTTTCCGGAATGCCTGTAAGAAAAATTATTTCCAGAAAATGTTTTATACCTACTTGTTCCGAGCTTTTGCTGACAATAATTTTACGTTGGTCCAAATCGAGATTGGCGGAGACAAAGCTGTGATGCAGACAGGCTCACATAGGTACAGCGGTTCGGACCGACGGACAAGTTGGCCATGGTCGCATTTATATATGTAATGCTCATTCGGATACTGAATAATAGCGTACGTGGGTATTAAGTCTGTGCCGCTGTGCGCTTCCCACCAGACAGACGCACGTACATTAGTCGCACAAATTCATCAAATCAATCCTGATTTGTATGTTCAGCTACTCTTAACCACTGTGCTATTTATGATTCTCACAAAGCATCTTCATCTGAGAATAATCCAGCAGAGCACCCACGTTGCTGCGGGCCTGAAACATTTTACTGACTGCATGCATTCTTTGTGTGTGATCGCGCAACGCAACGTCATTGCCCCGTCACTTTCCTGCTTCACGATTCAGGAAAAAAATTTGACCAATTCTTATAAAGCCATTATGCGACCAATATATGCATCAACCCATTCTAGCACTAATTCCACGATGGTACAATAATGGATGTTCTATTTTTGTGCGGGTGCAGGTGGTAAAAACGTTTTTGTCGCGCAAAAACAATATTCATGCTGAGACTGAAGGTAGTGTGTTCTAATTTTGGGCCAGTCACCCACGCAAGCGTACTAATGCGCTATTGTCTGATCCCTCTACAGTGACCTGCTGCCGCCCCCGATATCTTGTCCTTGTTTCTACCGACTGCTGCAGCACGTGTAACCATCCGCAACAGTTGCTAAAACTCTGCCAGAAAATGGTACCATAGTGCGCACAAGCATACAACAAACGAGTTATAGTTGAAATCCTGCAAGTTGCACCTTTGTACAGGTAATGGTGTATGAGAGCGTTTTGCGTATGCTGACGTGCTTGATGTACACTGTATATGTGTACATATTTAGCATATTTGGCCACTGTTGACATCACACTCAAACGTTTAATTGTGGTATTGCACAAGCGAAGGCTAAAATTACAGTACACGGTTTGTGCTCACGCAAATCCTGGTTCCGAGTCAATGCTCATAGCCCCGCCAGTGCAACTTTGAGAGGGCTCCCACGCACCTCCTGTGGTTTGGCTGTAATTAAGAGTTAAGAATAGGATTCTTGTTTGTATACACGTCAATGCATCCTTACCCAAGCTCATTCCACATTTGTACACAGGCATTTATGGCACATATACTCTGGCAATTCTTTTGAGAGAAACTTTTCAACAGCGTTGCCTGATCCGTAAAGCGCATTATGCGTGCACTGGCTACGGAAGTCACGTGACCGCTATAGCCAGTGCACGCATAATGCGCTTTACGGAGCAGGCAACGCGTTTGAAAAGTTTCTCCCAAAAGAATTGTCATAGTATATTTTCAGAAACAATAATCTGCCATTAAGCCCCACAAGATAAGGTGCCCAAAGTGCAGTAGTATATTGGAAAGTGGTATTACGTATATCCATAACTGCTCAGTATTATGAGTTAATCTGGATGTTATTGTTCAGCGTTCCATTAATCTAAATACACTTTATCATGATTATGCATTTGCAGCTGTATCGCCGGCTCGCTCAAGCACTTTATTATAAGAAGTGCATTTCATTGACAAACCAAGGACAAAAAAATCTATATCCAAAATTAGCAATAGTTTGTCAGACATTAAAAATAAGCCGGCTTCGCATTGGGCGAGCAGTGATTTTACGTGGTGTTTGGTCTGGCTGGACTTAGTCTCGGTCGTATCTGATTATCTACGGCGGCTAATTATCTTCGGTGGATCCGAGAGAAATGAGTTATATTCATTTCCAAAAGTTTGGCGGTCCCGCGACCTAATTTAGAGCTACCACCTACGCCCACACCCAAACAGGAGCTCGCACACTGCAATATGGGCACTCGCACCTTTAGCAGCATTGTTTTGCACCCTGGTTGTCACAACACCTGCGTGCTATGTGGCAACCACTAACGTCAGAATAGAGAATGGTATAACGGACGCAACAGCGGGGGAAAAATAGGCGACTGAAAAACAGCGGTTTTTTTCTTCTTTTTTCACTGGGTTGGGCGTCGCACGGAGACACCAGCCAGACTCCTCGGCTATCCTCAGTTTGCAAAAAAATTTATTTATTTTATTTATTTATCTATTTTATCACGCTCTTTCGACCAGCACGCGATGTTTGTCGAGGACTAAAAATAATGGCAGATCTGACTGAAAATGGCTGGACGCACTGGTGTCAGCATATGTACCGAAAAGCAGAAATACAGTTATGTATATAGTAACACTACGCCAACACGAGCCCGATTTCGGAGGTGGAAGATTGGTGAAACATTCAGATGTGTGGCTGTTGATTTGGGAAATGTTGCACGTTGTTGAATACAACTTGGTGCATGAGGACCTTTTGTTTCATTGCGTTTCGCAACCTAAAACCACTTCCGAAATTCGGCTCGTGTTGGCGTTTAGTTTGCCTTTAGGTTCCGACCGTCTACATCATTTCGACAGTAATCAGGTATACATCGGGATCTTCGAAGAAATGTTTTCCATACCGCAGAAAGGTTCCTTTCGAATTTCGTTTCGAATCTTGTCAAATTCCCCAAAATCCGTTTTGGTTCATTTACAACGTCATGCACGGCGCATGCGGCGGTAACTCTGAATATTCAGAGTTTTGTCGGGTGTGATTGTTCAGATACGGTGGCACGTGGGCATTGGGGCCCATTTAGCTCTTTTGCATTCACAAAGTGCCAGCTCCGTTCATAACTTTCAGGGCATGCTAAATGTGCGCAGTGTAGCTATAATCTGGTCGATAAGGTTATTGCCTCTATTTGGTATATTATAGCACTCAGACCGACACCAGCAGCATTAAAAGTGGGATGGTAAGTAACGTATTCAATACCTGCACAAAATGTAACGAGGTCCCGTGTTGCTATAATTGGTATGGGCGCATTTTTTGCCATTAGGGTGCAGTTTTTAGCTTGTGGTGCATATTACCGAAGCCCAGCCACAAATCTTAATATTTGATTTTTGTGTCCCACACTTTTGGCACGTATTCGTACAGTGTTTCCCATTAAGTAGCCCTGTATCGGCTTTTCATAGCAGCGCTGCCTGTGCGTCGTCCAAAAACGTCATGATTGAATCACATAGTAATTTGGTGTAGGCGTGAAAATATGATGAATAATTTACAATGCAAAAACAATTCATATGCCAGTTGCCGGGAACATTTACAGAATTGATAATTACATTGTACTGCAGCTTCAATATTTGGCTCAAAACTACAGCAGTAGTCGTGCGCGTTCCGAATATATCATTATTATCAACAACGGAAGAGAAAAGAAGAATTATGACGCTGCTGTCCCTGGTTCTATTATTTGCCACCCTGGTGCCGGTGCGAATGGTCCAATCAAGAAGTTTGGATCCGTTCGGGATTTTGAACGGCCGATTGCGTGACGATGTTGTCAATGCGAAATACCTGGCGTACTATTATGATCGTAAGTGTGAAACAAAGTTTTCTGGAATATTGGCTTATATTGATATCATCAACTGAGCCCTTAATTGCAAGGGATTGCCATTGTATGCATATTTCCCGCCCGCATTCACGTTGACGACCAGAATTGACGATTTGTGTTGATGACTAAACAATTAGTCCACATATGTAATTGCATAAGGACCGGTTGGAACGATATCAAATTTAATGATCAATCTACCTAACCTAGTCCTGGACAACTGACTGGTGTTTGTGTACTGACGACATTTCGCGGTTTATGTGTGGACGAATAGGTTTTGACCAGCGTAAAAGTCATGCATAGATATCTGCCTGAGCACGGTTTTTGTTTCGTTGAAAGTTTACATATATAGTCAATAGTCGGCCAAAAATGTCGGAATAGTCTTCTTGCACAGAAGATGCGTTCACAAGGACAATCCCCAATGACGACCAATTCAGACAAGGTGCACAATTAAAGGTATATTATGAATGTTTCTTGTAATTTTCAGCTGAAATCAGCTCTCCGAGCCAACAGTATTTATAAGAATCTTCAGCAAAAAATT